>JAODAL010026068.1:0-57416 GCA_025379985.1 Phyllomedusa bahiana
TGCCATCAGTACAGGTAAATAAAGTAGTACCAGTGACGCACACAGAATAGTGGGGGCGCAGTCTGGAGTATAATAAAAGGTGGGAACCCCAGGATCGTACAGGATAAGTAATGTATTACAGTGACGCACCAGCGAATAGTGGGTGCAGCTCTGGAGGGGAAAAATACAGGATGTAACTCAGGGTCAGTACAGGATAAGTAATGTATGTACACAGTGACTGCACCAGCAGAATAGTGATTCCAGCTCTGGAGTATATATCTGTAGGCAGTGACTCCAGTGTAATCACTGTATAACGCTCGTTCATATCTGTATTATATGATAATAACATCCTCTGATGTGTAATAACCACACGCTCCTGCGCGCCCCGTTTCCTCGGTTACCTGCTGTTCTATATCATCATCACTGTCTGGTATATTTCACCTATTAGTGGAGAAGGTGAGATGTTAATGAGGTGATTTTGCAGACCCCGGAGAGCAGCGGCGCCGGCCCCGCTAATGAGAAGGTCAGAAAGCAGCGACAGGCAGAAAATAAACACGACCTGATACTGTGCAAGGACATTGCACAAGAGGGGGCGCTAGCGACACCCCAACCAGCCACGTGGATAGGATTAGATACTTATAATAATAATAATAATACAAAGCTCTGTGATCATACTATGGCTCTATGTGGAGGCAGTATGGCGGTATATTGTCACTGTGATCACAGTATAGCTCTATGTGGAGGCAGTATGGCGGTATATGGTCACTGTGATCACAGTATAGCTCTATGTGGAGGCAGTATGGCGGTATATGGTCACTGTGATCACAGTATAGCTCTATGTGGAGGCAGTATGGCGGTATATGGTCACTGTGATCACAGTATAGCTCTATGTGGAGGCAGTATGGTGGTATATGGTCACTGTAATCACAGTATGGTCTATGTGGAGGCAGTATAGCAGTATATGGTCACTGTGATCACAGTATGGCAATATATGGTCACTGGGATTACAGTATGCCTCTATGTGGCGGCAGTATTATGGTCACTGTGATCAAGTAGGCGGTATATATTGTACTGGGGGTCACAGTATAGCTCTAAAGTGGAGGCAGTATGGCGGTATATGGTCACTGTGATCACACATAGCTCTATGTGGAGCGGAAGATGGTCACTGTGACACAGGTAATGGCGGTATATGGTCAGTTGTCACATATGGGGTATTGGTCACTGTGATCATACTATGGCTCTATGTGGAGGCAGTATGGCGGTATATTGTCACTGTGATCACAGTATAGTTCTATGTGGAGGCAGAATGGCGGTATATGGTCACTGTGATCACAGTATAGCTCTATGTGGAGGGAGTTGCGGTAAAATGGTCATTGTAATCACAGTATAGCTCTATGTGGAGGCAGTATGGTGGTATATGGTCACTGTGATCACAGTATGGTCTATGTGGAGGCAGTATAGCAGTATATGGTCACTGGGATTACAGTATGCCTCTATGTGGCGGCAGTATATGGTCACTGTGATCACAGTATGGCGGTATATTGTCACTGGGATCACAGTATAGCTCTATGTGGAGGCAGTATGGCGGTATATGGACACTGTGATCACAGTATAGCTCTATGTGGAGGCAGTATATGGTCACTGTGATCACAGTATGGCGGTATATGGTCAGTGTGATCACATTATGGCGGTATATGGTCACTGTGATCATACTATGGCTCTATGTGGAGGCAGTATGGCGGTATACAGTCAGTGTGATCACAGTATGGCGGTATATGGTCAGTGTGATCACAGTATGGCGGTATATGGTCACTGTGATCATACTATGGCTCTATGTGGAGGCAGTATGGCGGTATAAGGTCAGTGTGATCACAGTATGGCGGTATATGGTCACTGGGATAGGAGTTTGGCTCTACAGCAGTGTTCAAAATAATAGCAGTGCAATAAAATTAACCTGATCAATCGCTGTTTTTGTTATAAATGATATTTGCATGTGTCAAACAATTCACCAGCTGGTGCAGTAGATTCTGAGAAAACCCACAGACTCCGCATTCACGGTCACAGGTTTTTGTGTATTTGAAGAATTATGTGAAAGTGTCCGTGCTCAGAATAATCGCAGCGTGGAGTTCAATGAGTGCGGTCAATCACTGTGTGAGGAAACCGGTGGGAATCAGGTGGCCCTTATTTAAGGGTGAAGCCAGCACATGTTGTTCTCCATTGTTTAGAAAAGAAGCGCACATAGTTTAAAAAGCTGTTTGAGAGGTTAAAACATATTAAGAAGAGCAGACAATGATCGGCCGTTCAGCTACAATGATCTCCAAGGCTGTAACCCCTTAAGGACCTTGCTTTTTTTTGTTGTTGTTGACACGTTCGTTTTTCCCTCCTCGCCTTCCCAGAGCCATAACTTTTTATTTTTCCACCTACATAGACCAATGAGAGCTTATATTTTGCGGGACAAGATGGACTTTCTAATGGTGTTATTCACTGTACTATAGAATATACTGCAAAAACGCAAAAAATTTCTAAGTGGGGCAAAATGTGAAAAAAAAAAACTACTTGCGCCATGTTTGCGGGGTTTTATTTTAGGGCGTTCACTCTCTGGTAAAAATGATGAGTTCTCTGTATTCTACAGGTTGTTACGCATCTACCACAATACCAAACATGTAGGGTTTCCATTATGTTTTGGTGCCATAAAAATTCCAAACATTTCTATATTTGAAATTTGCGCCGCGGCGCCAGTTTGTGCGACCAATAACTTTTTTGTACTAACACCTACGGACGTCAGTGAGGGGGCATTTGTTGCGGGCTGAAGTGCACTTTTTATTGCTACCAGTTTGGAATGCATGAGACCTTTTTGATCAATTTTATTCCAGTTTTCACAGGTCGTAAAATGACCAAAAGTTCGCAGTTTCGGCGTTTAGAATTTTTTTTCTATGGTGTTATTCGTACGGGATAAATGATGTTATACCTTAATAGATCGGACTTTTTCGGACGAGACAACACCAAATATGGGGAACTTTATTTATTTTTTTTTATTGTAAAATTGCAAAAGGGGGGATTTTAACTTTTAATATTTTATTTTTTACATATATTAAAACATTTTTTTTCACTTTAAAGGGGTTTTGCCACAATCTCATCTCCTACCTCCTGCATCCAGCTCTGTGTGCTCAGAAGGGGCGTGTGTGATTTGTTTGAATTGCAGAAACATGTGACCCAGCAGGGATACATACCAGGCCTTCCTACTGATCAAAATAAGGTCTGGTATGTTAAAGAGCTCGAGTAGCTACTATGTAGCTCAAAAGGTAAAGTTTTTACCTCACAGCACAAGGGTCCTAAGTTCAAATCCATGCAGGAACCAAACGTGGATTTTTTTCTCTTTATCAATGCACAGACCTGATTAAGGTTTCTTTTTTATTTAATTGCACTGTTTGACTAAATACTAAGGAGTACAGAGGACGGGAGTAGAGTGACAGCAGCCGGGGTTTGAACACTCAGTAGCTGCTTGAGAGGAGAGGTGATGTCTGAGCATGTGCGACCAGGACTGAGGAGCTCTCCAGCCCTGGTCTATCCCCTGAGACACTGTAAAACAATGGATCACTAAAGGAGCAGCTAAAACAAAAATGGTGCAGAATGTTTAATAATGATGAATGGTGAAAATGTTTGTTATCTAATTTGCAATCTTCCCACGTCAATTTTACTTTGTGGCAAAACCCCTTTAACTTTGAGTCCCCCTAGGGCGCTTCACCATGAGGGAGCGTGATTGTTTATACAGTCTAATGCATTGTATAGATCAGGGATGTCAAACTGTTGGGAAACTACAACTCCCATCATGCATTTGTATAATTTATAACAGTGGGCATGATGGGAGTTGTAGTGTCCCAACAGCTGGAGGGCCACAGTTTGACACCCGTGATATAGACGATGCATTAGGGTGTACCAAGATGGCGGTTTCCCCACTTCCTGCCTGGGGCAGAAAGTGGGGAAATTGTAAACATGGTGGCAATGGAAGCCTTCATATTTCTTCCAGCTGCCATGTTCACCAATCGGGACACAGCAATCTCACCACTGATGGCCCTATCGCAGTGAGAAACGGTGCACGCACCGTTCCTCATTGATTTAGATGCTGCAGCATCTCAAGAGTTAAACAGCGCGTGCGGGCGGCAGCAAATAGCCACTAACACCTGGCGGCTGTGTAGCGGGATCACGGCGGTCATTAAGGGGTTAAAATGGAAACCAAACCAGAGAGATGAGGAAGAAGACAGAAGACGACCATTGGAATGGATGGAACAAGAGCCAGAATGGCAAAGGCTCAGCCAATGCTCAGCTCCAGGATGGTCACAGACCGCCTCCAGATCCCTGTGACAAAGATGCCCCGTGTGAAGCCAATCTATTAGCAAGAAGTCCCCACAAAGTCCCACTGTTACAGAAAAGACAAGTGTGAAAGCGAATGCAATTTGCCAAAGAACACATCAACCTCGCAAAAGAGGAACAGAGAAACATTGTGTGGACTGAGGAAAGTAAAAAGGTTCTTTTTGGCCCAAGGGCCACGGACAGTTCCTCAGACGACCCCCAAACTCTGAATTCAGGCCACAGTTCCCTTTGAAGGCAGTGAAGCCTTGTGGTGCCGACGTCATGATATTGGCAGGTTCCTCTTACTATGGTGCCGACGTCATGATATGGGCAGGTTCCTCTTACTATGGTGCTGGCGTCATGATATGGGCAGGTTCCTCTTACTATGGTGCCGGTGTCATGATATGGGCAGGTTCCTCTTACTATGGTGCCGGCGTCATGATATGGGCAGGTTCCTCTTACTATGGTGCCGGCGTCATGATATGGGCAGGTTCCTCTTACTATGGTGCCGGCGTGGTGATCTGGGCAGGTTCCTCTTACTATGGTGCCCGGCGTCTGATATGGGCAGGTTCCCTCTTACTATGGTGCCCGGCGTCATGATATGGGCAGGTTCCTCTTACAAAGGTGCCGGAGTCATGTTATTGGCAGGGTCCTCTTACTTTGGTGCCGTAGTCATGATATGGGCAGGTTCCTCTTACTATGGTGCCGGCATCATGATATGGGCAGGTTCCTCTTACTATGGTGCCGGCATCATGATATGGGCAGGTTCCTCTTACTATGGTGCCAGTGTCATGATATGGGCAGGTTCCTCTTACTATGGTGCTGGCATCATGATATGGGCAGGTTCCTCTTACTATGGTGCCGGCGTCATGATATGGGCAGGTTCCTCTTACTATGGTGCCGGAGTCATGATATGGGCAGGTTCCTCTTACTATGGTGCCGGCGTCATGATATGGGCAGGTTCCTCTTACTATGGTGCCGGAGTCATGATATGGGCAGGTTCCTCTTACTATGGTGCCGACGTCATGATATCGGCAGGTTCCTCTTACTATGGTGCCGGTGTCATGATATGGGCAGGTTTCTCTTACTATGGCGCAAGCGTCATGATATGGGCAGGTTCCTCTTACTATGGTGCCGGCGTCATAAGATGGGCAGGTTCCTCTTACTATGGTGCCGGTGTCATGATATGGGCAGGTTCCTCTTACTATGGTGCCGGAGTCATGATATGGGCAGGTTCCTCTTACTATGGTGCCGGTGTCATGATATGGGCAGGTTCCTCTTACTTATGGTTTCCGGTGTCATGAATATGGGCCCGGTTCCTCTTACTATGGTGCCGGTGTCATGTTTTGGGCAGGTTCCTCTTACTATGGTGCCGGCGTCACGATATGGGCAGGTTCCTCTTACTATGGTGCCGGCGTCATGATATGGGCAGGTCCTCTTTTCTATGGTTTCCGCCCTCAGATATGGGCAGGTTCCTCTTACATGGGGTTGCCCTTGGGGGCGTCACGATATGGGCAGTTCCCCTTACTATGGTGCCGGCGTCCACGGAATATGGGCAGGTTCCTCTTACTATGGTGCCGGGCGTCATTTATAAAGAGCAGGTTCCCCCTTACTATGGTGCAAGCGTCATGACATGGGCACGCTCCTCTTACTATGGTGCCGGTATCATGATATGGGCAGGTTCCTCTTACTGTGGTGCCTGCATCATGATATGGGCAGGTTCCTCTTACTATGGTGCCGGCATCATGATATGGGCAGGTTCCTCTTACTATGGTGCCAGCATGATGATATGGGCAGGTTCCTCTTACTATGGTGCCGGCGTCACGATATGGGCAGGTTCCTCTTACTATGGTGCCGGCGTCATGATATGGGCAGGTTCCTCTTACTATGGTGCCGGCTTCATGATATGGGCAGGTTCCTCTTACTATGGTGCTGGCATCATGATATGGGCAGGTTCCTCTTACTATGGTGTCGGCATCATGATATGGGCAGGTTCATCTTACTATGTTGCCAGCATGATGACATGGGCAGGTTCCTCTTACTATGGTGCCGGCGTCATGATATGGGCAGGTTCTTCTTACTATGGTGCCGGGGTCATGATATGGGCAGGTTCCTCTTACTATGGTGCCGGCATCATGATATGGGCAGGTTCCTCTTACTATGGTGCCGGGCTCATGAGATGGGCAGGTTCCTCTTACTAGGGTGCCGGTGTCATGATATGGGCAGGTTCCTCTTACTATGGTGCCGGCCTCATTATATGGGCAGGTTCCTCTTACTATGGTGCTGGCCTATTCACCGCACACCAGGGGTCAGGGGCCTAGTTTGTATAGATCAGAATACTTGAAGAGGTCATGTTGCCTTACGCTGAGGAGGAAATGCCCTTTTATTGGGTGTCTCAACAAGACAACGACCCTGAACCAGTAAACGAGCCACATCTTGGTTCCAGTCCAAGTGATCACAGTATGGCGGTATATGGCCACTGTGTGATAACAGTTTGGTGGTATAGAGTCACTGAGTGATCACAGTATGGCGGTATATGGCCACTGTGTGATTACAGTTTGGTGGTATAGAGTCACTGAGTGATCACAGTATGGCGGTATATGGCCACTGTTTGATCACAGTTTGGCGGCATATGGTCATTGTGTGGTTGCAATATCTATATCGTTCTCTCTCTGCTATTTCTTACTCCTATAGTGACTCCACATCTGCAGGTCAGGGGGACACAGGTCGACAGCCCTAACGCCAATGATGTTATGAGGTGTCGGGTATCTATATTCCGCACAATACTGATGTTCCTATCATCAGCAAGTGCTGAGCGGCAGCTTAGGTCAGCGGTCGGTGCGGCCGCAGCACAGGCCCACGTCTCCTCTCCCCATCTCCACTGACCATTCATCTGCCTTATAATTGGACAGCCATGCCGCTAACAGGAGTGTAATGTGATCGTGCGCAGCCTGGAGGATCCAGCGGGTGGGGGGACAGCTGACTCCGGATATCAGGAGAAATCGCTTCTTTCCAGGAAACCGTCCTCTGGTCTCTGGCCTGGAGGTCACATCTCATTGAAGAAGAGGGACATGGAGTTCTGCGTGGGAGTACAGATCTGACATTCAGGACCCTAGGAAAGCTGGGTGACAACCACTGAGGGGGGCTGTAATAGCCCCGCAGTTGTCACCCAGAGTCCTGAATGGCGGTGATATAGAAGCAGGGGTTGCAGGAATACAGATCTGCCATTCAGGAGTCTGGGGAAGTTGGGTGACAACCACTGAGGGAGCTGTGATAGCACGGTAGTTGTCACCTAGCTCACCCAGAGTCCTGAACAGCAGCGATACAGAACCAGGGGATGTATGAATACAGATCTGTCATTCAGGACACTAGGAAAGCTGGGTGACCACCACCGAGGGAGCTGTAATAGCACGGTAGTTTTCACCTAGCTCACCCAGAGCCCTGAACGGCAGTGATGCAGAAGTAGGGCATGTAGGAATACAAGTCTGCCACTCAGGACCCTAGGAAAGCTGGGTGACCACCACTAGCGGTCTGTAATTGTCCGGCAGTTGTCACCCAGCTTTCCTAGAAACAGGTATTATTACTATTTTAAAGCACCATTGGTTCCAGGGCGCTGTACATTCAGTATGGAGTGGGGGGCACATACATAACATAGGCCAAACAAGTACAATGATAATGATGAATGACTAACAACTGGTACAGAGGGACCTGCCCTGAGAGCTTACACTCTATAAGGAAGGTGGGAAGAGACAGGAGGTGAGAGGCAGACATGGTTGTGGAGGGTGTAGGGGCAGCAGATTATTGTAGGTTATAGGCTCCTGAAGAAGTGGGTTTTCAGGTTGCTTTTGAGGCTGGTGAGAGTGGGGGAGAGTCTGATGTGTTGGGGCAGTGAGTTCCAGAGTCTGGGGGAAGCGTGGGAGAAGTCTTGGAGACGGTTGTGTGAGGAGCTGATAAGGGGAGAGTAGAGAAGAAGGTCCTGTGAGGAGCGGAGGTTGCATGAGGGGAGATATCTGGAGATTAGGGCACAAATGTAGGGAGGGGAGAGGTTTTGGAGAGTCTGATGTGTTGGGGCAGTGAGTTCCAGAGTGTGGGGGAAGCACGAGAGAAGTCTTGGAGACGGTTGTGTGAGGAGCTGATAAGGGGAGAGCAGAGGAGAAGGTGCTGTGAGGAGGTATCTGGAGATTAGGGCAGAGATGTATGGAGGAAAGAGGTCATGGAGAGCCTTGTATGTCAGGGTTAGTAGCTTGAAGTGAATTCGCTGGGCAATGGGAAGCCAGTGAAGGGATTGGCAGAGGGGAGAGGCAGAGGAGTAGCGAGGAGAGAGTTGGATAAGACTGGTATCAGAGTTAAGGATGGATTGGAGGGGAGCGAGAGTGCTAGCTGGGAGGCCACAGAGAAGGATGTTGCAATAGTCTAGGCGGGAGATGACGAGGGCACGGACCAGCATTTTTGTGCTTTCAAAGTTAAGGAATGAGCGGATGCGAGAGATATTTTTCAGGTGGAGGCGGCAGCAGAGGTGAGGGATTAGACGTGTGGTTTGAGGACAGATTGGAGTCAAAGGTTATCCCAAGGCAGCGGACTTGCAGGACTGGTGAGAGAGTGTAGCCATTGACTGAGATCAGGTGGAGAGATGGAGGGGGGCGGTGGGAGGATGATGAATTCAGTTGTTTTCTCTACATTTAGTTTTAGGAGACATTGATCCAGACCAAGAGTGTAGATAAAGAGTAGTGGGCTCAGGACTGACCCCTGGGGGACACCAACAGAGCGAGGCCGGGGGGAGGAGGTGGAGCGAGAATGAGAGACGCTGAAAGTCCGATCTGTGATGTACGAGTAGATCCAGGAGAGGGCCAGGTCCGTTATGCCGAGGAATGAGAGGATGTGTATGAGGAGGTAATGGTCGACAGTGTCATAGGCAGAGGACAGGTCTAGAAGGTATTGGAGGATTTGACTTGACTGGTGACTTCCTAAGCTCCTTCCTGGATTTAATATCGAAAACAATACCAAAAGGTTTTTTTTTTAAAATGTATAAATAATACAAATACCCCAAAAAGTTTATTTCAGAAAAAATTTAAAATAAACATTAAGAACAATTCACAGAAATTTCATAAAAACCACAGATCAGCGAGCGCCTCATAATGAGGGAAGGGGCTAAAGGACATCAGATTCTCACACCGGAGACGGAAACCGCCATTGGCTTCTAGGCAAAGTGAAGAGGTCTCAAAAAACCGTCACAGGGAAAAAAATCGGGGAGCGGGCCACCACTAGCGCCCAGTCACAAGGGAGCGTGCCGCCACCAGCGCCCAGTCACAAGGGAGCGTGCCACCACTAGCGCCCAGTCACAAGGGAGCGGGCCGCCACCAGCGCCCGGGCGAAAGGGAGCGGGCCGCCACCAGCGCCCAGGCGAAAGGGAGCGGGCCGCCACCAGTGCCCAGGCGAAAGGGAGCGTGCCGCCACTAGCGCCCAGTCACAAGGGAGCGTGCCGCCACCAGCGCCCAGTCACAAGGGAGCGTGCCGCCACCAGCACCCAGTCACAAGGGAGCGTGCCGCCCCCAGTAGCGCCCAGTCACAAGGGAGCGGGCCGCCACCAGTAGCGCCCAGTCACAAGGGAGCGTGCCGCCACCAGTAGCGCCCAGTCACAAGGGAGCGTGCCGCCACCAGTACCGCCCCGGCACAGGGGAGCGGGCCGCCACCAGTACCGCCCAGTCAGGAGGGAGCGGGCCGCCACTAGCGCCCAGTCACAAGGGAGATGCCGCCACATAGCGCCCAGTCACAAGGGAGCGTGCCGCCACCAGTAGCGCCCAGTCACAAGGGAGCGTGCCGCCACCGGCGCCCAGTCACAAGGGAGCGTGCCGCCACCGGCGCCCAGTCACAAGGGAGCGTGCCGCCACCAGTAGCGCCAGTCACAAGGGAGCGTGCCGCACTAGTAGCGCCCAGTCACAAGGGAGCGTGCCGCCACCAGACGCCCAGTCACAAGGGAGCGTGCCGCCACGGCGCCCAGTCACAAGGGAGCGGCCGCCACCAGTAGCGCCCAGTCACAAGGGAGCGTGCCGCCACCAGCGCCCAGTCACAAGGGAGCGTGCCGCCACCGGCGCCCAGTCACAAGGGAGCGTGCCGCCCCCGGCGCCCAGTCACAAGGGAGCGTGCAGCCACCAGCCCCCAGTCACAAGGGAGCGTGCCGCCAAGTAGAACGTCACCAGTCACACAGGAGCTGCCAGCACTGACAATAGGCCCAGTCACAAAGGGAGGTGCGCATACGCCCAAGACTTACAAGGTACGGCGCACCAGTCTGCCCAGTCAAGAGAGCTAACCTAGTAACACATCGGCGCAGTTTTCCAGACAGTCCGACCGTTCCCATTCCAAGAGTCTTGTGTCGCCACAGAAATTCTGCCTAATCACAAAAGCGTAGTCCGCCCCACTGCCCATCCAAGGGAGCGTGCCGCCCCCGGCGCCCAGTCACAAGGGAGCGTGCCGCCACCGGCGCCCAGTCACAAGGGAGCGTGCCGCACCAGCGCCCAGTCACAAGGGAGCGTGCCGCTACCGGCGCCCAGTCACAAGGGAGCGTGCCGCCACCAGCGCCCAGTCACAAGGGAGCGTGCCGCGACCCGCGCACAGTCACAAGGGGAGCGTGCCGCCCCAGCGCCCAGTCACAAGGAGCGTGCCGCCACTAGCGCCCAGTCACAAGGGAGCGGGCCGCCACCAGCACCCAGTCACAAGGGAGCGTGCCGCCACCGGCGCCCAGTCACAAGGGAGCGTGCCGCCACAAGCGCCCAGTCACAAGGGAGCGTGCCGCCACCAGCGCCCAGTCACAAGGGAGCGTGCCGCCACCAGCGCCCAGTCACAAGGGAGCGTGCAATGTAGGAAACCGTCACCATTCACATCAGAGTGCCAAAGACTTGAATATAAATGAGAAAAATGTAGGTGGATACCCCTTTAAGACTTAAAGGTACCCATCCAGTTCTAGGTCTAAGAAGCTTAATCACATATAACCAAACATCCTGCAGTTTTCCAACAGTTCATTTCCGTTCCCGATTCTCGAGATCTCTGCTGTCGCCAAAAGAAAATCTGTAAATCCAAAAGCGGATAGTTCGCTCCAATGCATCAGTGCAGGTAAAACATATAAGCCTGGAGTCCAGTTCGCACTAGCCGCATTGAGTCAATTTGCCGACACCCAAGGTCTTATGGGAGATTTCATTAGAAAGTGATTAAACGATTTCCAGAAGACTGGACGCCGGCCCTTTAAGTGGATTCCCCCGACAACCTGAGAATTTATTTACAGAAATCGCTAAAAAAAAAAATATCCAAAAATATTCATCAGATGCCATCAAGTAGCGGTTTTGGCACCAGAACGGATAATACTGCTACTAGTGGTACCAGAGCCCCTTGGAAAGGGGTTGAGGAGTCTAAAATAAAATCATGGGCTCGTCCTATAATAAAAACTACTCAAACCAATGGAAAATATGACTGAAGCCCCTCCTGCTGCGAAAACCAACCCTGCTGACGAGGTTCGGACACCCCCTCATCCTTATGTCTCTCGCTGTTCATGTGACTAACCCTTCATCCATTGCTCTTCTAGACAAAGACCGCTAAGGGGTAATGGGTCATCTTCAAAACGCAACGGGCCGGTGCTGTCCGTAGGAGTCTTCAGGAGAGAGAAAGCAATGGAAATTATAACTGAAGCTGCTCCTGCTGACGAGGTTCAGACACCCCCTCCCCGCATTATTTCATTGATGTCTCTCGATGGTCAAAACTAATAAATCCAAAAACCCTTATCTAGCAATGGAAAATATGACTGAAGCCCTTACTGCTGAGAAAACCAACCCTGCTGACGAGGTTTGGAAACCCCCCTCATCCTTATGTCTCTCGCTGTTCATGTGACTAACCCTTCATTCACTGCTCCTCTAGACAATGACCGCTTACGGGGCTAATGGGTCGTCAAAACGCAACGGGCTGGTGTTGGCCGCAGGAGTCTTCGGGAGAGGGGAAGCAATGGAAATGATAACTGAAGTCGCTGCTGACGACGTTCAGACATTCCCTCATCCTTATGTCTCTCGCTGGTCATGTGACTAACCCTTCATCCATTGCTCTTCTAGACAACGACCGCTTATAGGGCTAATGGGTCATCCTCAAAATGCAACAGGCCGGTGTTGGCCGCAGGAGTCTTCGGGAGAGGGGAAGCAATGGAAATTATAACTGAAGCAGCTCCTGCTGACGAGGTTCAGACATCCTCTCCTTTCATTCTTTCATCAATGTCGCTGGTCATGTGAGGAACCCTTTATTTACTGCTCCTCTAGACAACGACCGCTTATAGGGCTGATGTGGTATGCGCAAATGCAATGGGCTGGTGTTGTCTGCAGGAGTCTTCGGGAAAGCAATGGAAATTTTAACTGAAGCCACTAATGCTGACGAGGTTCAGACACCTTCTCCCCTAATTTTTTTCATCAATGTCTCTTGCAGGTCATGCGACTACCCCTTCATTCACTGCTCCTTTAGAGAATGACTGCTTATAGGACTGATGGGTTATCCTCAAAATGCAACGGGCTGGTGTTGGCCGTAGAAGTCTTTGGGAGAGGGAAAGCAATGAAAATTATAACTGAAGCTGCTCCTGCTGACAAGGTTCAGACACCTCCCCTCATACTTTCATCGATGTCTCTCGCTGGTCATGTGACTAACCCTTCATTCACTGCTAATCTAGACAATGACCGCTTACGGGGCTAATGGGTCGTCAAAACGCAACGGGACGATGTTGGCCGCAGGAGTCTTCGGGAGAGGGGAAGCAATGGAAATTATAACTGAAGTCGCTGCTGCTGACGAGGTTCAGACACCCTCTCCCCACATTCACTGTTCCTCTAGACAATGACTGCTTACCGGGCCGATGGGTTATCCTCAAAATGCAATGGGCTGGTGTTGTCCGCAGGAGTCTTTGGGAGGAGAAAGAGATGAAAATGATGTCTGAAGCCCTTCCTGCTAATGACCCGGATTGCCTGCTGCAGACACCAACCCTGCTGACGAGGTTCGGACATTCCCCCATCCTTTTATGAATGTCCCTCACTGATCAGGTGCCTAATCTTTGGTCCATTGTTCCTTTAGCCATTGACAGATTATAAGGCTGATAGGTCATCATCAAAATGAAACAGTCCGGTGTCGGTCACAGGAGACTTTGGAGGATGAGAAATAAAGGAAATCATGACCAAAGTCCCTGCTGCTAACGATCCAAACCTCCTGCTGACGAGGTTCAGACACCCTCTCCCCCCATGCTTTCATGAATGTCTCTTGCTGTTCATGTGACAAACTCTTTGACCCTATAGGGCTGATGAGTCATCCTCAAAATCTTAGAGGAGTCTTCGGGAGAGGGAGGGGGAGCTGGCTTCATAATAAATTAAAAGCCCCAGTGACTTGAAAGTAGAAAACTAAAAATGATCTGTAACAAATAAAATGGTGGCTGCAGCGAGGGTCACCCGAATCTGAGCGCAGCAGGACAACATGGCGGCGCCCGAGGAGCGGGCAGCTCAGTCGTACATGTCCTCGAACACCCTCTGCCCCAGCTCTATGTAGGCCTCCTTCTCCTGAGGGGTCATCTGCGCCACTAGTTCTGGCCGTTGGCTGACTTCGCTGTACAAGTATGGCCGCCCGGCGACAGTGACTGTAGGGTCTGCAGATACCTCCTCAAACTCATCATCCTCATCATCCTCCTCCTCCATGAGACGGGAAGCTGCGCTCACAGGGTATCGAGCGGCTGGACTGTCTTGGTCTGACTCGCTGGTGTCGCTGTCGGAGTCGCTGCCAGCGCCCGCGTTGGTGCCCGCGCCCGATGAGATCCCCACGGCGGAGGCCGCTGCGCTCTTCTTCTCGTGAATGAGCAGAGCTTGCATCACCTCCTCATTCTCATCCACCATTGGGCGGCTCTCCTCATGGTCATGGAAAGACTCGGTGTCCAGCCCTGGAAGAAAACACAAGAGGGTTAAATACAGGAGGGTGCTTAAAGGGGGACTCCACCTAACCCTCGACCTATGTCTGAAGGTAACAGTCACCTCCAGGGGTCACTTCTGTAAATGAGGATTCATCACTTAAAGTTCTGAAACTATCGAACAGTGAATGAGGACATTATGTAGACCCAGTGGTCAAACTTATGTCCTGATGCCATTCTGCTCACACAGCTGAGGCCTTGTCACAATGTATCAGGACACAGCGGGTTCTATACACTATCGCCTGTCCAGACCTCCATGTTGATCTACACTGACACATTGTAACAACCTATCAGCTCTATGAGGAGGAAGAAGGAATCAATTCCGAAAGTAAGATAGAATGGGAAAGAGAAGTCGAACTCTGCTGTAATCGGAACCCATAGTAAGCCCTACATGTGATGCCACCTTCCTGAGTGTGTGCGCCACCACCTCCAGAGCTCCACACGCGCCGCCGCCTCCAGAGCTCCCCACGCGCCGCCGCCTCCAGAGGCTCCACACGCGCCGCGCTCAGAGGCTCCACACGCGCCCGCCTCCAGAGGCTCCACACGCGCCGCCGCCTCCAGAGGCTCCACACGCGCCACCGCCTCCAGAGCTCCACACGCGCCGCCGCCTCCAGAGGCTCCACACGCGCCGCCGCCTCCAGATGCTCCACACGTGCCGCCGCTCAGACTCCCCGTGCCGCCGCCTCCAGAGGCTCCACACGCGCCGCCGCCTCCAGAGGCTCCACACGCGCCGCCGCCTCAGAGCTCCACACGCGCCACCGCCTCAGAGCTCCACACGCGCCGCCGCCTCCTGAGCTCCACTGGCGCCGCCGCCTCCATAGGCTCCACACGCGCCGCCGCCTCCAGAGGCTCCACACGCGCCGCCGCCTCCAGAGCTCCACACGCGCCGCCGCCTCCTGAGCTCCACATTCGCCGCCGCCGCCTCCAGAGGATCCTCACGAGCCGCCGCCGCCTCCAGAGGCTCCACACGCTCCGCCGCCGCCTCCAGAGGCTCCACACGCGCCGCCGCCCAGAGCCCCACGCGCCGCCGCCTCCAGAGGCTCCACACGCGCCGCCGCCCCTCCAGAGGCTCCACACGCGCCGCCGCCGCCTCCAGAGGCTCCACACGCGCCGCCCGCCGCCTCCAGAGCTCCACACGCGCCCGCCGCCACGCCTCCAGAGGCTCCACACGCGCGCCGCCGCCGCCTCCAGAGGCTCCACACGCGCCGCCGCCGCCTCCAGAGGCTCCACACCGCCGCCGCCGCGCCTCCAGAGCTCCACACGCGCCGCCGCCCTCCAGAGCTCCACACGCGCCGCCGCCTCCAGAGGCTCCACACGCGCCGCCGCCTCCAGAGGCTCCACACGCGCCGCCGCCTCCAGAGCTCCACACGCGCCGCCGCCTCCAGAGGCTCCACACGCGCCGCCGCCTCCAGAGCTCCACACGCGCCGCCGCCTCCAGAGCCCCACACGCGCCGCCGCCTCCAGACTCCCACGCGCCGCCGCCTCCAGAGCACCACACGCGCCGCCGCCTCCAGAGCCCCACACGCGCCGCCGCCTCCAGAGCCCCACACGCGCCGCCGCCTCCAGAGCTCCGTGAGGTTGAGCTATGCTAAAACCAGAACCCATAGACAAAGTGAGCCTTACATGCGCTGCCACCTAACCAACCCTGTGTGTGCCACCACTTACCAAATTCTGTATCGCCACCTCCCCAGTTCCGCGCGCAGCCGCGACCTCCCCAGTTCCGCTCGCAGCCGCCGACTCCCCAGTTCCGCGCGCAGCCGCCGACTCCCCAGTTCCGCGCGCAGCCGCCGACTCCCCAGTTCCGCGCGCAGCCGCCGACTCCCCAGTTCCGCGCGCAGCCGCCGACTCCCCAGTTCCGCGCGCAGCCGCCGACTCCCCAGTTCCACGCTCAACTGCCGACTCCTCAGTTCCACGCTCAGCCGCCGACTCCCCAGTTCCACGCGCCGCCGCCACTTCCCCAATGCCACGCGCCACCGCCACCGCCACCACCCCAATGCCACCGCCACCTCCCCAATGCCGCACGCCGCCGCCACCACCTCCCCAGTTCCATGCGCCGCCGCCACCTCCCCTGTTCCGCGTGCACCACCACCACCCCAGCTCAATGATTGTCTATGGGTTCTGGTTTCAGCATAGTTCAAAGTGAGCTTTACATGTGCTGTCACCTCCCCAACCCTGTGTGCGCCACCACTTCCCAAATTCTACATCGCCACCTCCCCAGCTCCGTGTGCGAGGCCACTTTCCCACCTCCGCGTGCGCCGCCCTGTGTGGTCGCAATACAAGCATGTATAGAGGGCAATATCCTATGAAGGTCTGGATTACCCCTAAAAAGAGCCCTTTCAGATTTGGACACCCCCGTGGGTTGGAACACCTAATCACCTAGCACCACCTCTAATCAGCTGCCTAATTGTCATTGAGTAGGGTACAGCCCTTTATATATAGTACTATGGCCCTTGGAGATCAGTGACCACAATCCAAAGCGGAAGAAACCACGGACTGGAATAAGAGGAATAATATAGACAGCCTGATGGGAATCCTCCTCAAGGTGGCGCCGTTCCCTCCTGCCCCGCTTGCCCCTTTCCCCCGCCGCTCACCATCTTTAATATCGGCGGACTCGCTGTAGGCGCCGCCCTGCACGGTGCTCTCCCGCAGCCAGATGGGCCTCTCTTTGACCGGTTTGCCCTCGGTGGCCGCTCTCTGCAGATCTTCCTGCTCCTCCATGCTGATGACCACATCCTGGGTGTACAGGTCCTCGTAGGAGGGACCTTTGGACCAGGCTTCCTTGTGCGGACCCGAGGCTGCGGCCGCAGCTGCGGCTCTGTCCTTGCTGCAAAACACGGAGAAAAAAAGAAGTAAAGGATGAAAAGAAAGTCACAAAAAACAACAGACAAATAATCAGAGACTAAAGTAGACAGAACTCGTCTGCAGCAGCCGCTCCTCCACAGATAGAGCAGTCTGCGGTGAGCGGCCGTCTCCAGAGGATCGGCAAATTGCCGCCCCCTCTACCTGCAGCGAGAACGGAGGAGAGCGTCTCCGAATAATCACTTTATTCTCTTCCAAGTGCAAAGTTTTTAGGAATTGACAGATTGTAGAGTGACAGATCAGAGAGAACATCACACATGAATGTAGTGTGACCATCCTATATTATACTCCAGAGCTGCACTCACTATTCTGCTGGTGCAGTCACTGTGTACATACATTACTTATCCTGTACTGATCCTGAGTTACATCCTGTATTATACTCCAGAGCTGCGCTCACTATTCTGCTGGTGCAGTCACTGTGTACATACATTACTTATCCTGAACAGATCCTGAGTTAGAAACTGTATTATACTCCAGAGCTGCACTCACTATTCTGCTGGTGCAGTCACTGTACATACATTACTTACCCTGTACTGATCCTGAGTTACATCCTGTATTATAATCCAGAGCTGCACTCACTATTCTGCTGGTGCAGTCACTGTACATACATTACTTATCCTGTACTGATCCTGAGTTACATTCTGTATTATACTCCAGAGCTGCACTCACTATTCTGCTGGTGCAGTCACTGTACATACATTACTTACCCTGTACGATCCTGAGTTACATTCTGTATTATACTCCAGAGCTGCACTCACTATTCTGCTGGTGCAGTCACTGTACATACATTACTTATCCTGTACTGATCCTGAGTTACATCCTGTATTATCCTCCAGAGCTGCGCTCACTATTCTGCTGGTGCAGTCACTGTGTACATACATTACTTATCCTGTACTAATCCTGAGTTACATCCTGTATTATCCTCCAGAGCTGTGCTCACTATTCTGCTGGTGCAGTCACTGTGTACATACATTACTTATCCTGTACTGATCCTGAGTTACATCCTGTATTATCCTCCAGAGCTGCGCTCACTATTCTGCTGGTGCAGTCACTGTGTACATACATTACTTATCCTGTACTGATCCTGAGTTACATCCTGCATTATCCTCCAGAGCTGCACTCACTATTCTGCTGGTGCAGTCACTGTACATACATTACTTATCCTGTACTGATCCTGAGTTACATCCTGTATTATACTCCAGAGCTGCACTCACTATTCTGCTGGTGCAGTCACTGTACATACATTACTTATCCTGTAGTGATCCTGAGCTATATCCTGTATTATCCTCCAGAGCTGCACTCACTATTCTGCACGTTGTTACTGGAAACAGTCAGCAAGTATGTTGATAGGCACAACCTCCGAGCTGAGCTGAACTGCTATGATGCAGGGGGACAGTTATCTTTCCTATATATAAATGACTATACAGAGCCTTGTTAAAGGGCAACACTTCCCAGAATGCAGCTCACCAGATGAAGCTGTGTGCAGACACTGAACAAGCAGGGCATGCTGGGAGATGAGCGCTGTGTATGTGGTGATCAGGGTGCACATATTTACAGGGTGTGCTCTGCTTTACATGGACTCCTTCCACTCTGATCACACACACAGGGGGTGTGGCAGGGGCGCACGTACCTTTGCCTGAGGGATGGGATTTCGGTGGGCTCCGGCTCCAGGATCTCATAGGCAAGGTTGATGTCCTCGGTGTCTCGGAGTAGGGCGTAGATCGGTTCGATCTGTTCGTTGAATCGGGCCACCAAGGTGCGGGCATCCTTTTTGGGCATCGCAGACTCGTCCTCCTCCACCTCGGTCTGGCAGAACGTGCAGCGGAAGGTACCTGGAAGACGAGGAGACAGTCAGCAGTGGTCACCAAAGACGCGCCGGCATCTCCCCATATTCTTGTGCCGCCCAATGATGTCACTGCGATCTACATTACACTCCAGAGCTGCAATCACAATTCTGCAGATTAAAGGCGACATGTCCGAAAATGGGGAGGAGGAAGGGGGGCGCGCCACGGCAGATTATAGGCGCATTAAATCATTGTAAAGTCAGGTATTACCTTGCATAGTATACATAAAAGCGCCAAAAAAAGGGGATTGGGAAAATCGGGCACATAGCTTATCATTAGAAGTGTAGTGTTAGGTGCATACACATAAATTAAGTGTAGGTTTGGTGCATAAAACATAATATTACAAGGTATAGGGGTTGGTTTCTATACATAAAATTAAGGTGTATGGGGTTAGGGGCAAAAATTTACTAATATTTCAAGTGTATAGGGGTTGGTGATATAATAATATTACAAGTTAAGGTGTTAGAGCATATCACTAATTTACAATGTATAGGGGTTAGACGCATATCAATAATATTAAAAATGTATGTGTTAGGTGCTATCACATATTTTTACAAGTGTATAGGTGTTTGACGCATATCACATAATTTTTCAAGTTATGGGGTTAGACGCATATCCATAAAAATTACAAATTTATGTTTAGGAGGATATCAATAATATTACAAGTGTATGTGTTAGGTGGGAAAATACATATATTACAAGTGTATTGTTATATCACATAATATTAAAAAGTGTAAAGTGTTTGGGGCATAAAACATAAAAATTACAAAGGGGTTTTGTGTTAGGTACATATCACATAATATTACAAGTGTATAGGTGTTAGCGCATATCACATATATTACAAGTGTATAGGGTTAGCGGGATATCACATAATATTACAAGTGTATGTGTTAGGTGATATCACATAATATTACAAGTGTAAGGTTTTTAGACGCATATCACATAATATTACAAGTGTATGTGTTAGGAGGATATCACATAATATTACAAGTGTATGTGTTAGGTGCATATCACATAATATTACAAGTGTATAGGTGTTAGGCGCATATCATATAATATTACAGGTGTATAGGTGTTAGGTGCATATCACATAATATTACAAGTGTATAGGTGTTAGGTGCATATCACATAATATTACAAGTGTATAGGTGTTAGACGCATATCACATAATATTACAAGTGTATAGGTGTTAGACGCATATCACATAATATTACAAGTGTATAGGTGTTAGGAGGATATCACATAATATTACAAGTGTATAGGTGGTAGACGCATATCACATAGTATTACGAGTGTATAAGGGGGTTGAACGATATCCCATTTAATATTACAATTGTATGTGTTAGGAGGATATCACATAATATTACAAGTGTATGTGTTAGGTACATATCACATAATATTACAAGTGTATGTGTTATATCACATAATATTACAAGTGTATGTGTTAGGGGCATATCACATAATATTACAGGTGTATGTGTTAGATACATATCACATAATATTACAGGTGTATGTGTTAGATACATATCACATAATATTACAAGTGTATAGGTGTTAGGTGCATATCACATATATTACAAGTGTATACGGTGTTAGGTGCCATATCACAAATATTACAAGTGTATAGGTGTTAGACGCATATCACATAATATTACAAGTGTATGTGTTAGGTGCATATCACATGATATTACAAGTATATTTCATATACTTGTAATGATAAGCTATGCGCCTCCGTGCACGATGTGCCTGGATAGGGGCATTACATACTCTATCAATGATATGCTGTGTGAGCACCCGCTTACTGACTGTTTCCAACAGCCACAAGCAACATAGTTGTAAGTTATTGTAGAAACTTGCTGCACCTATTGTCAGTGACCAGCAAATGTACAGACCTTTATATTTTATTAGCAGAATAGTGAGCGCAGCTCTGGAGGATAATACAAGATGTAAGTCAGGATCAGTACAGGATAAGTAATGTATGCACACAGTGAACTGCAACCATCAGAATAGGAGTGCAGCTCTGGAGTATAATCAGGAACTAACTCAGGATCAATTACAGATAAGTAATGTTGCCCACAGTGACTGCACCAGCAGAGATAGTGCGCGCAGCTCTGGAGATAATACAAGATGTAACTCAGGATCAGTACAGGATAAGTAATGTATGTACAGTGACAGAACCATCAGAATAGTGATGCAGCTCTGGAGTAAAATACAGTATGTAATCCAGGACAGTACAGTGGATAAGTAATGTATGCACACAGTGACTGCACACAGATAGTGAGCGCGAGCTCTGGAGGATAATAACAGGATGAACTCAGATCAGTACTGATAAGTAATGTATATACGCATTACTGCACCACAGAATAGTTGAGTGCACTCTGGATATAATACAGTATGTTAACTCAGGATCGGTATAGATAAGTATGTAATGTACACAGTAGACTGCACCAGCAGAATAGTGACCGCAGCTTCTGGAGGATTAATACAGGATGTAACTCAGGATCCTACAGGATAAGTAATGTATGTCACATTGACTGCACCAGCAGAAAAAGTGAGTGCAAAATCTGGAGTATAATACAGGATGTAACTCAGGATCAATTACAGAAAAAGTAATGTAATGTACACAGTAGGACTCACCACAAATATGACCTGCTAGCTCTGGAGTATAATACAGAGATTAACTCCCCGGATCAGTACAGGATAAGAAATGTATGTACAGTGACTGTCCAACCAGCAGAATATGACCCAGCCTTCTGGATATATACAGATGTAACTCAGGATCGTATAGCTAAGAAATTAAGACACAGTGACTGCACCAGCAGAATAGTTGAGTGCAGCTCTGGAGGATAATACAGGATGTAACTCAGGATCAGTAATGTATGTACACAGTGACTGCTCCACTCAGTGATCATGGCTCGGCAGAGGAGTTATTGATCCAGCACTGCAGCAGTTAAGTGTCAGGATGCAGCAGCGGCTGCAGAGACAGGAGATGCGCCTCTCAAGGTCTCCCATTCAGCAAGTGTCTGGCGCCCCGTCCGCCTACAGCCTTCCAGCTGCTCATTGTCTCTCCTCTGCAATCAGATGCAACAATGGCGCGGTGCAGAGGAGGACCGGGCGCAGGAACCAAGGTCGGCCTCACGTCAAGAGGAGAGCGCAGCATTCATCCCTCTGGTGATGACAACATGGAGGAGAGGAGGAGGCCAACGACCGCGCAATGAGGGGTCCACAGACAGCAAGGGGCCCGGCCCCAGAACCGCAGCTCAGATAGTTAATACTGCGTGTCCATTCCAGGGAAAGCTGGGAGACCATCAGCATGGAGCACAGACAAAGTATGACTGATGGGGGCGAGGCACAAGCTTCAATGGACTGTAGTGTATGAACCAGAATAGTGAGCGCAGCTCTGGAGGATAATACAGGATGTAACTCAGGATCAGTAATAGGAATAAGTTAATGTACTAACAGTGACTGCACCATCAGAAATGAGTGCAGCTCTGGAGATAATACAGGATGTCAACTCAGGATCAGTAACAGATAAGTAATGTATGTACACAGTTGACTGCACCAGCAGAATAGTGAGTGCAGCTCTTGGAGTGAAATACAAGAATGTAACTCCAGGATCAAGAACAGGATAAGTAATGTATGTACAGTGACTGCACACAGCAGAATATGAGTGCAGCTCTAGAGGATAATACAGGAATGTAACTCAGATTCAACAGGATAGTAATGTAATGTACATGACAGCACCAGCAGAAAAGTGAGGGCAGCTCTGGAGATAATACAGATGTACTCAGGATCAGTACAGATAAGTAAGTATGTACAGGACTGCCCATCAAAGAGTGAGTGCAGCTCTGGAGGATAAACAGGATGTAACACAGGATCAGTACCGGATAAGTAATGTATGTACAGTGACTGCACCAGCAGAATAGTGAGTGCAGCTCTGGAGTATAATACAGGATGTAACTCAGGATCAGTACAGGATAAGTAATGTATGTACAGTGACTGCACCAGCAGAATAGTGAGTGCAGCTCTGGAGGATAATACAGGCATGGCGGCAGGTCTGTACCCGGTGGTTACTGCCCCTTTAAGCGTCCTGTGATGTCCTCTCTGTATTACACTGCAGTTGCTCTGTAGGGTGTTATGAGCTCGGCGCGGTGACCTTGGAGCGGTTGCCCCTCTGCTGCCCGTGCGCTCAGCTGTTTGGGGTTATTTTTGGTGCTGATTGCTCCCTGCAGGGCCACAGAGCAGTCAGGAGGGGCCCGGGCTGGAACAGACATTTCCATTACGGGGGCCTGGGGATGCTTTCTATTTTTTGACCGAGGCCCCCCCAGTCCCCCGGGGTGTGAGAAACCCCAGCCCCTTTCATCAGTGATCCCCCCCCGATCGAACGAACTTGGACCCCCCAACCAAAACAGCAGCCCCCCCCCCATTGGCATCATTATACAGACCAGGCAGAGAGCGGCACAGGGTCTCCTACAGCGGGTGAAGAAGACCTGACAAAGTTTGGTTGCTGATTATTCTGCGTTATACTCCAAGAGCTGCACTCACTATTCTGCAGTTACATCCTGTCTTACACTCCCGTCAATCCAAAAGCTGCACTCACTATTCTGCGTTTTCATCATGTACTATCTCCAGACATCCAAGCTGCACTCCTATTTTGCCGTTTCTTTGTGTTTACGCCCGTCAAACCCGAGCTGTACTCCTATTTGCAGTTACATAATGTTTATACTCCAGCCACATCCAGATGCATTCACTATTTGCGTTACATCATGTATTTACTCCCGTACATCCAGAGTGCATCACTATTCTGCCGTTATATTGTATATTATATTCCAGTCACATCCAGAGCTGCATTCACTATTCTGCAGTTACATCATGTAGTATACTACAGTCACATCCAGAGCTGCACTCACTATTCTGGAGTTACATAATATCTTATACTCCCCAGTCACATCCAGAGACTGCACATTTACTACTGCATTCATCATGTACTATACGTACCACATCCAGAGCTGCAGTGTCACGTATAGTACTGTGACAATATGTATTATAATCGTCATCATCCAGAGCTGCACCCACTATTCTGCCGTTACATCATGTGTTATACGCCAGTCACATCCAGAGCTGCACTCACTATTTCTGCGTTACATCCTGTCTATACCTCCCGTCACATCCAGAGCTGCATTTACTATTCTGCAGTTACATCATGTACTATACTCCAGTCACATCCAGAGCTGCAGTCACTATAGTACTGTGACATCATGTATTATACTCCAGTCACATCCAGAGCTGCACTCACTATTCTGCCGTTACATCATGTTCTATACCCCAGTCACATCCAGAGCTGCACTCACTATTCTGCCGTTACATCATGTACTATACTCCAGTCACTTCCAGAGCTGCATTTACCATTCTGCCGTTACATTATGTCTTACTCCAGTCACATCCAGAGCTGCACCCACTATTCTGCCGTTACATCATGTGTTATATGCCAGTAACATCCAGAGCTGCACTCACAATCCTGCCGTCACATCATGTATTATACTCCAGTCACCTCCAGAGCTGCGCTCACAATCCTGCCGTTACATCATGTTTTATGCTCCAGTCACATCCAGAGCTGCACTCAGTATTCTGCCGTTACATCATGTATTATACTCCAGTCACATCCAGAGCTGCACCAGTATTCTGCTGTTACATCACGTCTTATACTCCAGTCACATCCAGAGCTGCGCTCACAAATCTAATGTTACATCACGTCTTATACTCCAGTCACATCCAGAGCTGCGCTCACAAATCTAATGTTACATCACATCTTATACTCCAGTCACATCCAGAGCTGCGCTCACATTCGGCCTCCTAACAGCATATGTGAGCGTGGGGTGGGGGGCAGTTACGTTCCCCATATCGATGACTGTACCACACACTTCCCAGAATGCAATTCATCAGACCCAGCTCTTTGCAGCCTCGTGCAGGGGATGTTGGGAGACGTGTGATGACTCCTGTGCGGCTGTGCAGAATCCATAGACTTGTATATAGGTTGGGTTCTGGGCATGTACTCCTGCCACTACATACAGTCATAACAGGAGGACTACAAGTATCAGCATTCCCTGCCAGTCAGAGCAGCGGGGGGACCCCACAGTTCAGGAAACTGGGGGCCGAGAGGGTTTAGGGAGGCTGAATGGACAGGATGCCCCCATCACTGAGGGAGCAGAGCGCCCCCTGCTGGACGACCACTCACATCTCACCCTCCATTCACACGGTCACCAGGACTGGATCCATTCTACAGGGGCGACACGTGCACACTCATCACATGCGTGCACACTCATCACATGCGTGCACACTCATCACATGCGTGCACACTCATCACATGCGTGCACACTCATCACATGCGTGCACACTCATCACATGCGTGCACACTCATCACATGCGTGCACACTCTGTGGAAGTACAGCGCATGTTACCAGAGATGGCGCTAGATCTCAGACCGAGGTCACCTGGGATGGCGACCAATCCCATCTCAGCACTGTGTGGTCAGACCTCAAGGATTGGTCAGTGATGCCCACCAATCACAGCTCAGGATGAGGTCAGGCGCTAAAGGAGATCCCGCCTCACCCCAGGGGCCCCATAAAAATAGCTTGATAGTTGAGGTAGGATAGGGGCCCCCAATGATGATGCCTCTGGAGAACTATAGCAGCTGCCCCCGAGACATGTGACTTTGTATGGACACCTAACCTCTAGCAGTTTGGGCCCTGTATGGCACCCAGCAGCGTGGACCCCCTAGGGCCCCTGGGCCCTCAACAGCGTGGACCCCCTAGGGACCACAGGCCCGCAACAGCGTGGACCCCGTAGGGACCACAGGCCCGCAACAGCGTGGACCCCGTAGGGACCACAGGCCCGCAACAGCGTGGACCCCGTAGGGACCACAGGCCCGCAACAGCATGGACCCCGTAGGGACCACTGGCCCTCAACAGTGTGGACCCCTAGGACCCAGGCCCGCAACAGCGTGGACCCCGTAGGGACCACAGGCCCTCATCAGCGTGGACCCCGTAGGGACCACAGGCCCTCAACAGCTTGGACCCCCTTTGGACCACAGGCCCTCAACAGCATGAACCCCGTAGGGACCACAGGCCCTCAACAGCATGAACCCCGTAGGGACCACAGGCCCTCAACAGCGTGGACCCCATAGGGACCACAGGCCCTCAACAGCATGAACCCCGTGGGGCCCACAGGCCCTCAACAGCGTGGACCCCGTAGGGACCACTGGCCCTCAACAGCGTGGACCCCGTAGGGACCACTGGCCCTCAACAGTGTGGCCCCTGTATGGATCCCTGACCCTCAACAGCATGAACCCCGTAGGTACCACAGGCCTCAACAGCGTGGACCCCGTAGGGACCACTGGCCCTCAACAGTGTGGCCCCTATATGGATCCCTGACCCTCAACAGCATGAACCCCGTAGGGACCACAGGCCTTCAACAGCGTGGACCCCTATAGGACCCGGCCCCCAACAGTTGGAACACCCGTTGGTTCCGACATGGACTCATTAGAGACCCGACCCCGTAGGGACCACTGGCCCTAAACAGAGGAACCACCGTTAGGTTACCCAAGCCTCCAAAACATGCGTGGACCCCATAGGGGATCACAGGCTCAACAGCATGAACTCTGGTCCGGGAGCCCGACAGCCTCCAACAGCCATAAGAGAACCCGTAGGGACACAAGGTCCTGCAAAGCTGGACGCCTTAGGGACACTGGCTACAACAGCAAGTGAAGCCCGATAGGGACCACTGGCCTCATATCAGCGTGGACCCCGTAGGGACCACTGGCCTTCAACAGCGTGGCCCCTATACGGATCCCTGGCCCCCAACAGTTTGGATCCTGTATGGTCCCCTTGGTTTCCGACAGTTTGGACCATGTAGAGACCCCTGTCCCCCAAGAATGTGGACCCCGTTGGTATCCCTGGCCCTAAACAGTGAGGACCTATTGGGTCCCCTTGCTCTCAGCAGTTTATCACCAAAACCTCCATATTAGTTTACATCCTGCCCCGTGGGTGACCCCTGTGGAAGGAGGAGGTGGTCAAATTCTGAGATCAGCTTATGGAAGAAGCCATCTAGGTGGCCCCCGAGAGCCCAGACAGCTCGTTCCGCACCCCATGACCAAGAGAGAGAGAGATTACCATGTAATGCACAAGTCACGGTGCAGGAAGCTGGCGCAACTTTTTATAGATGGTAGTGACGTACGACAGCAACGAGAAGGCCCGAAGGGAACGACCTTCATGGGTCAAGTGTTTATGGAGAGCCTAATATTTGGGAACCAAGAAAGGTGCAGAAAAGGTTGCAAGAGCGGAATAAGAAGGGGAACTACTTTCACCCCTCCCTCAAGAAGGCAGCACTGTAATATCACCATCCTGACCTTCATCATCATCATGACCATCGCCGTCATCGAGACCTTCCTCCTCATCATCATCAAGACCCTCATCATCAAGAACATTATCTAGACCATCATCAAGACCCTCCTCATCGAGACCATCATCAAGAACATCATCATCAAGACCATCATCAAAACCATCATAAAGGACATTATCATCATCAAGACCCTCCTCATCAAGACCATCATCAAAACCATCATTAAGAACATCATCATCAAGACCCTCAACAAAACCATCATAAAGGACATTATCATCATCAAGACCATCATCAAGAACATCAACAAGAACATCATCATCAAGACCATCATCATCAAGACCCTCATCAAAACCATCATAAAGGACATTATCATCAGACCCTCCTCATCGAGACTATCATCAAGAACATCATCAAGACCCTCCTCATCAAGACCATCATCAAAACCATCATCAAAAACATCATTATCAAGACCCTCCTCATCAAGACCATCATCAAAACCATCATAAAGGACATTATCATCATCAAGACCCTCCTCATCAGACCATCATCAAGACCATCATCAAGAACATCATCATCAAGACCCTCCTCAAGACCATCCTCAAAACCATCATTAAGAACATCATCATCATCATCAAGACCCTCCTCATCGAGACCATCATCAAGACCCTCCTCATCAAGACCATCATCAAAACCCTCATAAAAGGACATTATCATCAGACCCTCCTCATCGAGACCATCATCAAGAACATCATCATCAAGACCCTCCTCATCAAGACCATCATCAAGAACATCATTATCAAGACCCTCCTCAAGACCATCCTCAAAACCATCAAAAAGGACATTATCATCAAGACCCTCCTCATCAGACCATCATCAAGACCCTCCTCATCAAGACCATCATCAAAACCATCATTAAGAACATCATCATCAAGACCCTCCTCATCAAGACCATCATCAAAACCATCATTAAGAACATCATCATCAAGACCCTCCTCATCGAGACCATCATAAAAGGACATTATCATCATCAAGACCCTCCTCATCAGACCATCATCAAGACCCTCCTCATCGAGACCATCATTATCAAGACCATCATCAAAACCATCATAAAGGACATTATCATCATCAAGACCCTCCTCATCGAGACCATCATCAAGACCCTCCTCATCAAAACCATCATTAAGAACATCATCATCAAGACCATCATCAAAACCATCATAAAGGACATTATCATCATCAAGACCCTCCTCATCAAGACCATCATCAAAACCATCATCAAAACCATCATCAAGAACATCATCATCAAGACCCTCCTCATCAAGAACATCATCATCAAGACCCTCCTCATCGAGACCATCATCAAGAACATCATCATCAAGACCCTCCTCATCAAGACCATCAACAAAACCATCATTAAGAACATCATCATCAAGACCCTCCTCATCAAGACCATCATCAAAACCATCATAAAGGACATTATCATCATCAAGACCCTCCTCATCAGACCATCATCAAGACCCTCCTCATCGAGACCATCATCAAGACCATCATCAAGACCCTCCTCAAGACCCTCCTCAAGACCATCATCAAAACCATCATCATCAAGACCCTCCTCATCAAGACCATCATCAAAACCATCATTAAGACCATCATCATCAAGACCCTCCTCATCGAAACCATCATCAAAACCATCATAAAAGGACATTATCATCATCAAGACCCTCCTCATCGAGACCATCATCAAAACCATCATAAAAGGACATTATCATCATCAAGACCCTCCTCATCGAGACCATCATCAAGACCCTCCTGCTCCTCATCGAGACCATCATCAAGACCTGCTCCTCATCGTCATCAGTCTCTCAAAAGAAGAACAATGCCCATAACGATCACGTCTGTGCTCTAAGATGGCAGGAGTCCAATCCTCAAGCCACAGATCTCCCGACAGTGGGGGTGATAGGTTCCATTTGGGTGTCGCTTTCACAAATCTGAG
Source organism: Phyllomedusa bahiana (assembly GCA_025379985.1). Lineage (NCBI taxonomy): Eukaryota > Metazoa > Chordata > Amphibia > Anura > Hylidae > Phyllomedusa > Phyllomedusa bahiana. Next base: position 29,387 of record JAODAL010026068.1, read on the forward strand.
TTCTTCACCTTTCAGCCTCACTTTTTCTTTCTCTTATAGGAGAGGTGATTGATTCGATAATTCACAGGCACTTGATGGGTCACAAGGCACTACTGGTGATGATCCCTGGCCACGGCTTCCCAGTTAGTGATGTCTTTGAATGGTTTCCTCCGGCCACCCCAGGTTCTCTAACCTTGGCCCAGCCAGGAGCAGAGAACCCATCTGGGGAGACGGACATGGGGTACTTTGATGCAGTGGAGCCAACCCCACAAGATCTTGGCTCTAATACTGGTCCTATTTCCCCCGGGAAGGAGGCCGAAATTGGCGCAGTGATCTTCCCAGTGGATGCACAGAATCCCCCGCAGGCAGCATTGATGAAATAAACCAAGAGTCCCCAGGGGGCCTGGAACAGAGAGGAGTGACACAAGCCCCACCACCAAGCACCAGTCTGGGCCCACTCCCAAACCTCCCCAGGGATCGGTGGCAGGAGAAGCGCCCAAAACCTCGAGTGATGGTAACCACAGAGGTCCGGCCACCCCACCAGGGAAGTGCCAGGCTCCAGCTGGCCTCAGCAAAGAGAGTTCGGGGGACGGTGAGCCGGCAAATATGGCGCACCCACCCGCACATTGGAGATCCATGACTATGGTCTTGACGCGATGTAGGTTGAGCAGACTTCCCTCCAGCCGGTTCTTGACCTCAATGCCACGGGTGGGCCGTCCAAGATGGTGAAAAGGGTGACAACCCCGCCTGGCCCATTCAGATGGTAAAGGGATTAGATTCTGTCCCATTGCTGAGGTCAGTGGCAGTCATCTGGTCCAGGTCTAGATAAAATCCCCCAGAGACCTCTGGGTAACGTGGCAAAGGCCTTGCTCAGGTCAGTGAGGGTCCCTCAGCTTTTATTGCTATTCAAGACGTTTTGCAGGAATTTGCAGGCTACAAATGATACCTGGAGACGTACTGAGGCCACCAACACTCAGGGAGATGACATCGGAGCATGCGAGCGAGAACTTCACCAGGTGTGGAGAGCAGGCCAAAGCTGGGGGAGTTTCTACATGCAGATTTGCTGCCATTAAAGGGGTTGTCTCACTACAGGGATCGCTGCTTTTTATGTTAAAAATCTTGCAAAAACAAGTTACTTTGCAATATGTGTCCATTAACAGTGTCCTGCCTATTCCTAGATATCCCCTCTTGTATAAGCTGCATCAGCTCCTCAGGTCGCTATAGCTACAGACCTGTTCAATCTCTCCTCATAGGCTGCCAGCACTGGTTGCTATAGCTACAGACCTGTTTGATCTCTCCTGATAGGCTGCCAGCACTGGTTGCTATAATTACAGACCTGTGTGATCTCTCCTGATAGGCTGCCAGCACTGGTTTCTATAACTACAGACCTGTGTGATCTCTTCTGATAGGCTGCCAGCACTGGATGCTATAACTACAGACCTGTGTGATCTTCCTGATAGGCTGCCGCTCTGTTGCTAATAGCAACAGACCTGTTTGATCTCTCCTGATTGGCTGCCAGCACTAGTTGCTATAGCTACAGACCTGTTCTCTCTCTCTCCTGATAGGCTGCCAGTGCTGGTCACTATAGCTACAGACCGGTTTGATCTCTCCTGATAGGCTGCCAGCGCTGGTTGCTTTCGCTACAGACCTGGCTTCTACTGCGCCTATGGAAACAGTACACAGCCCACTAATCAAAATGAACAAGAAACAGGACTGAGGCGAGAGAATCAGTTTGAGCAACCCCTTAGGATGCACAGGTGGTCACCATCTTTCTTAGAGTCTGGTGGGGTCACTTCCCGGCTCCAGATCTCATCAATAATCCTTTGAACCTTAAGTGCATGCGGCCCCAGATATCTCTGCAGGAAAACCTTGCTGTTCTTAAAGTGGAGCTCCCACCACAGATAGACTCTGATGGCATATCCTATCCTGACAGGTGCAGCTCCCCCCACCAGGACGGACCCCCAAAAGTTACAGAGCAGAATGGAGATCCGCTCACACTTGCCTATGACTCTCCACTCTGTTCTATGGGAGTTCCCAGTACAGGGGAGCGCTGTGTTCTCCATTCTGTTCTATGGGAGTTCCAGTACAGGGGAGCGCTGTGTTCTCCATTCTGTTCTATGGAGTTCCAGTACAGGGGAGCGACTGTGTTCTCTCCATTCTGTTCATGGAGTCCTGACAGAGGAGTGCTGTGTTCTCTCCATTCTGTTTATGGTGTTCCCAGTACAGGGGAGCGCTGTGTTCTCTATTCTATTCTATGGGAGTTCCCAGTACAGGGGAGCACTGTGTTCTCCATTCTGTTCTATGGGAGTTCCTGGTACAGGGGAGCGCTGTGTTCTCCATTCTGATCTATGGGAGTTCCCAGTACAGGGGAGCGCTGTGTTCTCCATTCTGTTCTATGGGAGTTCCCAGTACAGGAGAGCGCTGTGTTCTCCATTCTGTTCTATGGGAGTTCCAATTACAGGGGAGCGGTGTGTTGTCCATTCTGTTCTATGGGAGTTCCCAGTACAGGGGAGCGCTGTGTTCTCCATTCTGTTCTATGGGAGTTCCCAGTACAGGTTAGCGCTGTGTTCTCTCCATTTTTCTATGGGAGTTCACATGACAGGGGAGCGGTGTGTTCTCCATTCTGTTCTATGGGATTTCCCAGTACAGGGGATGCGCTGTGTTCTCCATTCTGTTCTATGGGAGTTCCAGTAAGGGGAGCACGTGTGTTCTTCATTCTGTTCTATGGGAGTTCCCAGTACAGGGGAGCGCTGTGTTCTCCATTCTCCTCTATGGGAGTTCCCAGTACAGGGGAGCGGTGTGTTCTCCATTCTGTTCTATGGGAGTTCCTATTACAGGGGAGCGGTGTGTTCTCCACAGTACGGGATAAGTAATGTATGTACAGTGACTGCACCAGCAGAATAGTGAGTGCAGCTCTGGATCAGTACAGGATAAGTAATCTATGTACACAGTGACTGCACCAGCAGAATAGTGAGTGCAGTCTGGAGTATATACAGGATGTAACTCGGGTCAGTACAGGTAAGTAATGTAGTACAGTGCCTGCACCAGCAGAATAGTGAGGCAGCTTTTGGAGTGCACTATAGGGGTGAGATCTTACCTGTCATGGGATCGAACAGCTGATTGGCCTCCAGGTCGGTGAAGGTGCTGCAGCAGTTTGGGCAGCGGAAGGAGGCGCGGTTGGTGGAGTCCCTCTCGTCGGTCTCTATCCTCCGCCTCATGTGGTCCAGCTTGTACTTCACCACGTTGACCAGCAGGCGGTAGTTGATGAAGTAGTAGTTGTGCCTGGTGGTCTTCCCGTCGGTGGCGGTCTCCACCCTCATGCGGCACTTTATGAACTTGTCCCCCTTCAGGGTGTTCAGCACAGCCCGCAGCTGCTTCCGGTCAAACTTCAGCAGCTCCAGCATGTCGTCCTCCTTGACGCAGGGGTTGCGGATCAGGATGTCCAGCGCCAGCGCGTGCTCCAGCCCGTAAAACCCGCGCACCACGTACTTGGCCAAACGCTTCAACACCGCCGGGACCTCCGTCACCACCGCCGGGGTCGTCATGTTACCTGGAGGAAGAGAAGGGGACACATAGCAGTGATGTCACACCGGGGCCCCAAGCGCCCAGCTCTTCTCATACTGTCCTTGTCAGGAGAGGCCCGCACCCACTCGAGGGGCCACGGCCTGATGTGGGGTGTATTTGTGACGGTGCGCTCCCCCTAGGGGTACACAAGGTCAGCAGGATACGGTTCACAGTTAACCCCTATCAACACGGGCACAGGCTCAGACTATTCACTGTACTGGAACATCCCACGTCACACCCCTGTCACACCCTCTCACGCCCCTGGGACGGTCTACACTCCCCTCCCTGCCGGGCCATGCTGTTTTTGGCTTCAGACACAAAATGGAGCAATTTCCCGGCAGGGAAAGAGAAAGCCAGCCAGTGATCCAACGGTGGGCCTAAGCTACCCCGGGTACCAACACCAGGTCACTGCTCTGCTTCTGATACCAATGGTCCATTTCTCCCTGCCTGTGGGTGCTACAAACGCGGGAGTGACGGCTGTGCGTGTGGGACGCTTCATATGTCAAAATATGAAACTGGGGTGTGCCTGTGATGCACGGTTCTTCAATAATTCCTTATGAAACTTCGGCATCGGCTGTCTGGTATTCTCCTTTGATGCTTGGGGTCTGGGTGCATATACCGACCCTGGCCTTGGGAAAGGTGTTAAAGGGGTTGTCTCGTTCCAGCATTTGGCAGCCCTTTCTGCTGGTTGCCAAGCAAAGCTTGTGAAACGGAGGGGCGTGTTTCTCCTCCCACCAGGGAGTATCATTACTCTCTACAGACACCGCCCCACAGTGTGCACATAATTCATTCTGTGTGAGTCGGGGGAAGCGAGAGGTTCTCAGCTGTCATTGGAAGTGAAAAGCTAAGTGTAATTCCATAGTGTGTATCTACAATTCTCGCTCTCTCTACATGCTTTGTAACTAGAATGGGCAATTGACATTCAGGACTCTGGGAAAGATGGGTGATTTTATTTCTCTGTCTCTCTCACGCAGTGATATATCCTGCAGATTATTACACCTCTGACCTCTACAGATCTGCAGAACAAAACCATGTGCTTTATCTGTTTGTGTTTACAAGGGACTGCAGATCTGTGTCCTGCACAGTTCATTGCCTCAGCTGCCGCTGTGCTGTTTTACATGGGGCTGCACATGGGATTTACATGGGACTGCAGATGTAAGACTGCACTTCTTACATGGGACTGACGATGCTGGACTGTACTTCTTACATGGGACTGCTGTTTTACATGGGACTGACGATGTAAGAGTGTACCTCTTATATGGGACTGCTGTTTTCCGTTTTACGTGGCACTGCTATTGTTAGACTGCACTTCTTACATGGGACTGCTAATGTTAGACTGCACTTCTTACATGGGACTGTTGTTTTCCGTGGGACTGCTGATGTTAGACTGTACTTTGTACATGGGACTGCTGATGTTAGACTGCACTTTGTACATGGGACTGCTGTTTTCCGTTTTACGTGGCACTGCTATTGTTAGACTGCACTTCTTACATGGGACTGCTAATGTTAGACTGCACTTCTTACATGGGACTGTTGTTTTCCGTAGGGCTGCTGATGTTAGACTGTACTTTGTACATGGGACTGCTGATGTTAGACTGCACTTTGTACATGGGACTGCTGATGTTAGACTGCACTTCTTACATGGCACTGCTGTTTTCCGTTCTCTCTTTCGTCCCTGCACACTGCTTATGCATACGTTCCCCTGCGCGCTCCCGTCCGCGACCTGCACGGCACACATCTCAGCCCACAGCCAGTAATGCTTTATTTGGGTGTAACCCGACCTGGGCTCAAACTCCGTTGCTAAGCACAAATAAAGCAGCGCGATCTCTAACCACGCACTTGTAATGGTGCCAAGCTAGTTTTTGGTCCCTCATTTTAATCTATGGTCTTCATAGTGAGACAACCCCTTTAATGAAATCACTGAGGACCCTTTGAGGCTCGGCCCCTGCTGTTTGTTTGGGGCTTCCTCAAGACCTCTTGCACTGGGGGACCTGGATACGTCCTAATTTGCCAGAACTGTGAAAAGCTGAGGGGTGCTTACACAGCGGAGAATCTGTTACAGTTGCATCTAATACAGACAAAGTAAGCTGAATGCAGCAGCCGCTGGATTACAAGGTATCAGCCAGGTCTGTGTGGAGCGGACACACTGTAACAAACCCTCAGCTGCGAGGAATAATAGAACAGGATTGATTTCCAGCACAAGGATGAGCCCGTTCACTGACAGCAAGCAGTGGGGGACTGAATACGATGGCGAAACATACGCTGGTGAAACCCAAAAAAGTGGGTTTTGTCCCTTTACTGGGGGAGAACGGTTTATCCCCAAATGGGGGATATTATCGAATTACGGGTGAAATGGGGGGGTTGTAATATTTATTGACGGGGGGCGGGGCTAGAACACGTCATATCCACTCCACACTGGAGAAAAGTCTCCTCAGAGAGGATATCAACGATAACCAGCCCCTTAAAGCACAGACTGCACGCAGGATCCACTCACCTCTCCCACCGCCTCGTGGCGCGCCGTTATCGCGTCAGCAGACAGCGCACTCTATTGACGTCATCACACGCGGCCGCCATATTAACTTCGGGAACCCAGCTTAGAATTCGTTTCGAGGATTCTGCGCCTCCCGCCCGGAGCTTTTTTTTTTCTACATTGGGCCAAAGGTTATTCATGTCAAATACAGGCATAACAGCGTAAAATATTCTCGACGCGGTCCCACGAGAAGGACCTGCCAGTAGTAGACATGGCGGACGGAAGGCTTCAAAATGACAGCGACGTGGTGGAACGCTTTTGGACGTACTTCCGCTTTTGGACCCAACTATAACGCGGCTTGTGATTGGTGGAAGGGTAGCGCGCTGACCAAATTTTAACAGGGGTTTTTGTGGTTGCCATGGTGAGAGGGGGGGGGAGGCGGAGCGTGATGGCGGCGCTGGACAGGGTGAAGGTTTTGGTGCTCGGGGATTCTGGTGAGACTCGTACACAGATGAGAGCTCAGTGCTGCCCCTGACACAGGAACACTAAGGCCTGGTTCACACCTGCGCGGTTTTTTGCGGTTCATGAAAATAATAAGGTGGTTCCGGATCGCGAGTTGTTCTTTTTTTTCTTTAACCTCTTTTGGCCCTTTTTTTTTTTTTTTGTGCGTTTGTTTTTTTTTTTTCCTCGTCTTCCGGTTATGGGGTTTTTTTTTCCGTTACATATCGTATGGGGTTTGTTTTTTGCGGGTAAATGTATTTTTAATGCACCATAACTAAGGGAACTGAAATAAAACTCTATAGGGGGTGGAATGTGGGAGAAAAAAACGTAATTGCGGCATTTATTTTTATAGAGTTCACGGCGCTGAACCAATGACTTGTTATCTGTGTCCTGCAGGTCGTTGCATATCCGGTGATGCCTCATTTGTCGGATCTATTTAGTTTTGTCTTTTTTTTTTTTAGGCGTGTTCACCGGGAAAAAATTTGGCAGGGCCATTTTTGCCGCTTTGTACGCCCCACAATTACGCCGTGTGAACGTAGCCTTACATTTGAGCTGTATGTTTTTTTTATTTTCTTTTACTTCTTTCCACCTAGGGAGCTGAGAGAGTGCACAATTTATTTCGGGCTACAGTTTGGTTTTGATTGGTGCCCAAGTGACTTTTGGGGATGGGGAGTTATCAAAAAACTTTTTTTTGTTTTTTTTTCCTACGGTATTTACCCTAAAGTTGTGGTCGGCAAAGTGCGGCTGTTGGGAAAAAAAACTCCCTCTGCCCCCTGATATGGTTTTAATAAAAAAGCTGGGGGGTTTTGTAGTTTCCCCCCAGCGGGGCCGCCCTTTGCAACCATGCCCCTGGGGCGGGCTCCCCAACTGCAGCCTCACCCCCAAAAACGGTCACTTTTTTGGCCCCCCTTAGCAGAAAGGGGTCGTGCTTTCTTGGGGACAAAAAACAGATTTTGGGGGGGGGCTGGGGCGGGGTTTCAGTTTTTTTTTTTTTTCCGCCCGACCGGGGGAAACCTTTGTAGGAAAAACATAATTTTTGATTGTCTCAGAAAAAGACCTATTTTTTTGTCCCGTTTTTCTGCGAAACCTTTTTTCAAAAATCGTTGATTGATTTTTTATATTTGTATACACTATAGGTATTTAAGTTTAAAAAAAAACAACCCTTGAAAAAAATGAAGTTTTTCCTTTGGCCACTAGGCCTAAAAATAATTATGACCCCCCCTGTTCTGTAGAGATCACCCCCCCCGCAGTCTTTTATCAAGGCAGGATTACACTGACCCGGGGAACCCCCCTTTTAAAAAATAAAACCCCCATCCCCCCTTCACTATAGGGCTGACACCCCCTGTTCTGTAGGGGATCACTTCCCTGCAGTCTCCTTCACGGCAGGATTCCCCTGAAGGTAACAACCAAAATATAGATAACACCCGGAACCACCCTTCACTATAGGGCAAACCCCCTGTTTGTTGAGGAACCCCTTCCCCGCCGTCTCATCACGGCAGGTTTTCCCCCCCAGGTCACCTTTTTATAGAAACACAGAATCCCCAGTCCCCCTATAGACTGACCCTTTCCCGTTCTGTGAGTTCCCCTTCCCTGCCGTTCCTCCTCACGGCAGGATTACAACCCCGGTTTCCCCCATTTTAATGGGTAAAACCAAGAATCCCCCGTCCCTTTTGACCCGACACCTCCTGTTCTGTAGAGTCATTTCCCCGCAGTTTTCCCCATCAAGGCAGGATTACATGACAGGTAACACCCATATAAAGTTAAAACAGGAAACCACCATTCCCATAGAATGGGCCCCCCTGTTCTGTGAGATCACTTCCCCGCCCGTCTCATCCCAGGCAGGATTTCACTGCAGGTAACACCCATATAAAGGTAACACAGGTCCCCCTTCCCTATGGGTGACACCTCCTGTTTTTGTAGAGAACTTTTCCCCGCAGTCTCCTATCACAGGCCGGATTACATGACAGGTTTAAACCTTTTTATAGATAAAAACAGGAGCCACCATTTCCCCTATAGACTGACCCCCTTTTTCTTTGGGAGAGATCACTTTCCCCCAGTCTCATCCCCCAGGAGGATTACCTGGAAAAGGTTTAAACCTATAAAATAGTTTTAAAACAGGATCCCCCCATACCCGGGAAGGGGTTTAAAAAAACCCGGCCCAGCCTCGGATCGCAAAACTGTGCCCCCCAAAAACACACGGGGGGCCCCGGGCATCAAACCCGCTTTTCCCGGGCAGACTCGTTTTGACCGTCTTTTTAAGGTGTTGGGAAATCCTCCTTTTTTCCACTTGTGTGGGCAGAAAAAAGTCCTGGGAACCCCTCGTGGGGCGGTGGGGCTGTTCGGTGGGCGTCCCCGGGTGAGGGATTTGGGGTTGTTGTAAAATCGGGGGCCCCTTGGGGTCCATTAGCCACGTTCTGCCTTGTTTTCAGCTTCATGAGTATCGGGGGGGGGACCCGGAGGGGAAGCCCCTTTTTCTTGGCTGTGGGGCGTCGGGGCTCGGTGGGCCCGCGCCCGCAGCGTCCCCGGAAACACCCGCGCCGTCTTCTACAATGGTGTCAAAAGGGGGTAAGGAGGGGGCCCTCCCCAGGCAGCCACTAGAGTTGGGCCATATATACCCCAAACATGTCCCCAAAAACCAGTCCATCCAGAGGGGCCTCACTTCCCGTACTACATCATGTTACCAATTTTTTTTTTTAAATTATATCCGAGCCCGCCCTCACTATCCTGTGCTACATCCTTTTTACTCCCGTCACATCCAGAGCTGCATCAAATCCCGCTAATACCCTCCTTTATTTCTTTCCGTCACATCCAGACTGGGACCCCACTATCCTGTACTCATCCTTCATTTCTCCCCGTTTTCTTCCAGAGCTGCACTTACAATCTGCTGTAATCTTCTGATTTCCCCCAGTTTCCTCAGAGCTGCGTCCTTCCTGCTGCTAAATCCCTTTTTTTTTTTTCTACAGTCACATCCAGGCCCGCACTCCCTATCCGGGTGCTTATCCTCTCTTTCTCCAAATCAAAATCCGAGCTGCACTCACTTTCCCGCTGCTTTTATCTTATACTCCAGTAAAATTTAGAGCTGCCCTCCTATTTGCTGCAACATCTTTTCTCCGGTTTACATCCCGAGGGTGCACTCACTGTCCTGCTGCAACATCATGTCCGATCCTCCAGTTACATCCAGAGCTGCCCCTCCCATTCCGCTGCTCCCCTCCTGTCGTTTCCCCTTTGTTATAACAGAGCTGCACTCACAAACCCGCCCGCAAAATTATGTCCGGGTTTTAGTTTTTTCCAGAAAATGCACTCACAATCCTGCTGCTACATCATGTCCAATCCTCCAGTTGCATCCAGAGCTGCACTCGCATTCCTGCTGTTACATCCTCTCATACTCCAGTCACATCCAGAGCTGCACTCGCATTCCTGCTGCTACATCATGTCTGATCCTATAGTTATATCCAGAGCTGCACTCACAATCCTGCTGCTACATCATGTCCAATCCTCCAGTTGCATCCAGAGCCGCACTCACAATCCTGCTGCTACATCATGTCCAATCCTCCAGTTGCATCCAGAGCTGCACTCACAATCCTGCTTATACATCATTTCCTATCCTCTAGTTATATCCAGAGCTGCTCTCACAATCCTGCTGCTACATCATGTTTGTACTTAAGTTAAATTCAAAACTGCATTCACTATTCTTGTTACATTTTGTGTTCTACTCCAGTCACTTCCAGAGCTGCATTTACCATTGTATTGTATTACATCAGGTTTTATACTCCAGTCACTTCCAGAGCTGCATTTACCATTGTATTGTATTACATCAGGTTTTATACTCCAGTCACTTCCAGAGCTGCATTTACCATTGTATTGTATTACATCAGGTTTTATACCCCAGTTACTTCATGATGTTTCTCCAGAGCTGCATTCAGGATTCTGCTATGACATCACTTCTTCTACTCCTATCACATCCAGAGCTGCAGCTACAATTGTGGCATCACATGATGTTGTCCTTTATTCTGCTGTCTGCACTCTCCTTAACTGCTGCATTGTGGATGGCATTGGTGGTGTGACCGCATTTAAACAAAGCGTGCCCTGTACAGGTGCTGAATTGTAACTGCAGCTCTGGATGTGACTGGAACACAAGACATGATGTGCCTGCAGCTCTGGATGTGACTGGAACACAAGACATGATGTGCCTGCAGCTCTGGATGTGACTGGAACACAAGACATGATGTGCCTGCAGCTCTGGATGTGACTGGAACACAAGACATGATGTGCCTGCAGCTTTGGATGTGACTGGAGCACAAGAATGTATGCTGCAGCTCTGGTATGTGCTGGAGGCACAAGACTGATGTTGCCTGCAGTCTGGATGTGACTGTGAGCATATGATATGATGTTGTCTGCAGCTTGGTGCTGATGCGAGCGCCAAGGGCATGATGTGCCTCTGCGAGCGCACAAGAAATGATGTGCCTGCAGCTCTGGATGTAACTGGACCTAAGATATGTTGTGTCTGCAGATTGGATGTGACTGGAGCACAAGGACATGATGTGACTGGAGCAAAGACATTGATGTGACTGGAGCACAAGACATGGTGTGACTGGAGCACAAGACATGATGTGACTGGAGCACAAGACATGATGTACCTGCAGCTCTGGATGTGACTGGAGCACAAGACATGATGTACCTGCAGCTCTGGATGTGACTGGAGCACAAGACATGATGTACCTGCAGCTCTGGATGTGACTGGAGCACAAGTACATGATGTGGGATGGAGCAACAGACATGGTGTGACTGAGAACAAGAAATGATGTGACTGGAAGCACAGACATGAGTGATTACCTGCTAGCTCTGGATGTGGACTGGCGAGCACTAAGACATGATGTACTGCAGCTCTGTGATTGTGACTGGAGCACAAGACATGATGTGCCTGCAGCTCTGGATGTGACTGGTGCATAAGACCTGATGTGCCTGCCGCTCTGTATGTGACTGGAGCACAAGACATGATGTGCCTGCAGCTCTGGATGTGACTGGAGCACAAGAACATGATGTGCCTGCCAGCTTGATGTGATGGAGCATAAGGATATGATGTGTCCTGCAGCTCTGGATGTGCCTGGAGCGCAAGGCATGACTGTGCCTGGAGCGGCCAAAGCATGATGTTGCCTGGAGCGCAAGGCATGATGTGCCTGCAGCTCAGGATGTGACTGGACCACATAAGATATTGAGTGTCTGCAGCTCTGGATGTGACTGGAGCACAAGACATGATGTGACTGGAGCACAAGACATGATGTGACATGGAGCAACATAGACGATGAGTGATGGAGCACAAGAACATGGATGTGGACTGGAGCACAAGACATGATGTGACGGAGCACAAAGACATGATGTACTGCCAGCTCTGGATGTGACTGGAGCACAAGACATGATGTGCCTGCAGCTCTGGATGTGACTGGAGCACAAGACATGATGATGCTGCAGCTCTGGATGTGACTGGAGCACAAGACATGATGTGCCTGCAGCTCTGGATGTGACTGGAGCACAAGACATGATATGCCTGCAGCTCTGGATGTGACTGGAGCACAAGACATGATGTGCCTGCAGCTCTGGATGTGACTGGAGCATAAGATATGATGTGTCTGCAGCTCTGGATGTGCCTGGAGCGCAAGGCATGATGTGCCTGGAGCGCAAGGCATGATGTGCCTGGAGCGCAAGGCATGATGTGCCTGCAACTCTGGATGTGACTGGAGCAGGAGACATGATGTGACTGCAGCTCTGAATGTGACTGGAGCAGGAGACATGATGTGACTGGAGCACAAGACATGATGTGACTGGAGCACAAGACATGATGTGACTGGAGCACAAGACATGATGTGACTGGAGCACAAGACATGATGTACCTGCAGCTCTGGATGTGACTGGAGCACAAGACATGATGTACCTGCAGCTCTGGATGTGACTGGAGCGCAAGACATGATGTACCTGCAGCTCTGGATGTGACTGGAGCACAAGACATGGATGTTTGCCTGCTGCTTCTGGATGTTGACTGGAGCATACGATATGATGTGGTCGCAGCTATGGATTGGCCTGGAGCGCAAGGCATGATGTGCCTGGAGCGCAAGACATGATGTGCCTGGAGCGCAAGGCATGATGTGCCTGGAGCGCAAGACATGATGTACCTGCAGCTCTGGATGTCACTGGGACCATAAGTATTGATGTGTCTGCAGCTTGGATGTGACTGGGAGCACAAAGAACATGATGTGACTGGAGCACAAGACATGATGTGACTGGAGCACAAGACATGATGTGACTGGAGCACAAGACATGATGTGACTGGAGCACAAGACATGATGTGACTGGAGCACAAGACATGATGTGACTGGAGCACAAGACATGATGTACCTGCAGCTCTGATGTGACTGGAGCAGGAGACATGATGTGACTGCAGCTCTGAATGTGACTGGAGCATAAGATATGATGTGTCTGCAGCTCTGGATGTGACTGGAGCGCAAGGCATGATGTGACTAGAGCACAAGACATGATGTGCCTGCAGCTCTGGATGTGACTGGAGCATAAGATATGATGTGCCTGCAGCTCTGGATGTGCCTGGAGCGCAAGACATGATGTGCCTGGGAGCGCAAGGCATGATGTGCCTGGAGCGCAAGGCATGATGTGCCTGCAGCTCTGGATGTAAATGGACCATAAGATATGATGTGTCTGCAGCTCTGGATGTGACTGGGTGCACAAAGACATGGATGTGACTGGAGAACCAACGACATGATGGACCTGGAGCACAAGGACATGGATGATGACTGGAGGCACAGACATGTTGTGACTGGAGCACAAGACATGATGTGACTGGAGCACAAGACATGATGTGACTGGAGCACAAGGAATGATGTGACTGGAGCACAAGACATGATGTACTGCAGCTCTGGATGTGACTGGAGCACAAGACATGATGTACCTGCAGCTCTGGATGTGACTGGAGCGCAGGACATGATGTGACTGGAGCGCAAGACATGATGTGCATGGAGCGCAAGGACAATGATGTGCCTGGAGCGCAAGACATGATGTGACTGGAGCGCAAGACATGATGTGCCTGGAGCGCAAGACATGATGTGCCTGGAGCGCAAGACATGATGTGCCTGGAGCGCAAGACATGATGTACCTGCAGCTCTGGATGTGACTGGAGCGCAAGACATGATGTACCTGCAGCTCTGGATGTGACTGGAGCGACATGACGACATGATGTACCTGCTGATACTGGATGTGACTGGTAGCGCAAGACAGGATGTACTGCAGCTCTGGATGTGACTGAGCGCTCGAAGACATGAGTGTACTGCAGCACGGATGTGATCTGGAGAGCAAGAAATGAATGTATCCTGCAGCTCTGGATGTGACTGGAGCAGGACATGGTCACTGCAGCTCTGGATGTGACTGGAGCGCAAGACATGATTTACCTGCAGCTGGATGTGACTGGAGCGCCAAGTACATGATTGTACCTGCAGCTCTGGATGTGACTGGAGCGCAAGACATGATGTACCTGCAGCTCTGGATGTGACTGGAGCGCAAGACATGATGTACCTGCAGCTCTGGATGTGACTGGAGCGCAAGACATGATGTACCTGCAGCTCTGGATGTGACTGGAGCGCAAGACATGATCTGCCTGGAGCGCACGTCATGATGTGCCTGGAGCGCATGCCATGAAGTGCCTGGAGCGCAAGACATGATGTGCCTGGAGCGCAAGACATGGATGGCATGGAGCGCAAGACATGATAGTGCCTGGAGCGCAAGACTGAGTACATGCAGCCTGCGGTTGTGACTGTGAGGACAAGACATGATGTACGCAGCTCTGGATGTTGAACTGGAGCGCGAAGACCATTGATGTACCTGCAGCTCTGGATGTGACTGGAGCGCAAGACATGATGTACCTGCAGCTCTGGATGTGACTGGAGCGCAAGACATGATGTACCTGATTACAGCTATGGATGTGACTGGAGAGCAAGACATGACTGCTAACCGGCTGCTCTGGTTGTGGAATGGAGCGGCAAGACATGATGTACCTGCTGCTCTGGATATGTGACTGGGAGCGCAAGACATGATGTACCTGCAGCTTGGTGTGACTGCGAAGCGCAAAGGACATGATGTACCTGCAGCTCTGGATGTATGGACTGTAGAAGGGGGCCGCATACATGATGTACCTGCAGCTTGGATGGTGACTTGTGAGCGCAAGACACTGATGTACCTGCAGCTCTGGATGTGATGGAAGCGCAAGGAATGATGTACCTGCAGCTCTGGAGGTGTGACTGGGCGCAAGACATGACTGTACCTGCAGTCTGGATGTGCAGTAGGAGCGAAGGACATGATGTACCTGCAGCTAGTGAATGTAGAGCCTCGCGACGCACGCTCAAGACAGATGTACCTGAGAATATTCGAGAATCAAGGCCGCGAGCTCCTGATGCGCTCACACACAGCAGTCTGGATGGTGATGGAGGCAAGACTGTGTGTTCGCGCGCTCCTGCAGCCTTTCTGTGATGTGACTGGAGCGCAAATGATTGAACCTTGCAGCACTGGATGGACTCTCGGAGCGCAAGGACATGATGTATTCAGCTTGGATTTGACCTGGAGGCCGCCCTCGCTCCCCCATATGTTATACTGCTAGACAGCTGGAGTGACTGGAGCTCGCAACGCTCTGTGATTTGTATCACATCGACCCACTGCCCCCCGTCGGCGCCCCCCCCGTATCATGAGCCGCGCAAAGACATGATGTCAAGCCCCTCGCTTGGCAGTTACCTGTGCGTAATCCATAGAGACAGCAGTTGGATGTGACTGGAAGCGAACGACATGAATGTCTCACGCGCTACGCTGCTGGCTCTTGTGACTGAGTCGCGCAAGAAGATGTTACCTGCAGTCTGGATGTGACTGGAGCGCCTCATGACGCGCGCTCACTGAGTCGGAGGGATGTCGCAACCCGGAGCGCCTCAGATCTTCGCGCTCCGCGCAGCTCTTGATGTGATGGCTCGCGCAAGACCGCGATGTACCTGTGTGTGTGTTGGACTGTGACTGGAGAGCGCCACTCGCTCTGTGACTCGCTCTCCTGGCGCTATAGATCATATCATTGTCGACAGATAGAGACCATCCGCTCAGTGAGTGCTCTGGACGCAGCAAGCTCCGATGTACCCGCGCACGTTCTGGTGGTGCTCTGGAGCGCACGTCATGACTCGCTCACTCGCGCTCTGGGAAGTGAGATATAGAGCTGCAAGACAGAAGATGCTCGCTTGGATGTGATGGCACGCACGCAAGACTGTGATGTATCACTGCGCAGCTCTGCGCAGTGTGCTCGGCCCGAGCGCAAGACATGATGTACCTTGCAGCTCTGGATGTGATGGAGACGCTCGATGTATCTGATCATTCTGATCCATGTGATTACTCGTCCATATATGAAATGCTGTGTCTGGATGCGTGACTTTCGCGGCAAGACATAAGAGACGCCACTCGACGCTTGGATGTGACGCGCGCAGCGCAAAGACAGATGTGCCTGCAGCTCTGGATGTGACTGGAGGCAAGACATGATGTGCTCTGCCGCGCTGGGATGTGAATTCGCCGCCCGCCAGCCTCCCCCTCCGCTCCGCCCCAGCACTCGCTCTGCGCTCGCTGATGGACGCAGCAAAACATGATGTGCATGCAGTTGGATATGGACATGTGGGGCAACGCGCTCACATCTGTGCCTAGTCTGGATGTTGAATGAGCGAAGACAAAGACTCGCGCGCTGCCAGCACGTCTCGGTGTGCTCGATCCCGCACCCCGACCCCCCCACCGACCCCCCCCCCTGAGAGAGAGCCTCTCTGGATGTGACTGGAGCGCAAGAATCATAGCCTGAGAATTCAGCTCGTTCATTCTCCGCCAGACGACTGACTGTCGCACCTCGCAGTCTGGATGTGCTCTGCGACGCCGCAAGCACATGATCGCGTGCCTCAGTGTGCTGATGTGATCGGAGGGCAAGACATGATGTGCCCTGCAGCTACTGGATGTGAACTGGCCGCCCAGCCACCCCCCCATACCACCGACCCCCATGAACCTGCTGCCACGCGACACGCTACATGTTATTGCTCTTGAGACGCGCATCTCGTCATGAAGTCTCGCACAGCCCCGATCCCATTGAATATCCTGGATGACTACATATGATGTGTGTAGAGAACATGAGTAGAGCAATCGGATTAAGATGGGAAGTGCAGCAGCCCCTTGTGCTTCGGCGCACGCACCTGGAGTCGTATAAATATGTGTGATGATGTGAGCCAATCTTGGATGTGGATGCGCTAGCTGTCACGCATATGATGTGCCTGCAGCTTGATGTGTGATGGAGGTTCCGAACAGAATTTTATAGAGATATAGATATTAATTGACTGGAAGATAAGAGTAGAATCTGATGTGCCTGAAAGCTCCTGGCTGTGATTACAGTGTACTTCCTGTAACCCTGTTAGGTAGGTGAATGCGTGCGTCATTTCATCGCACCCCTTGCTGTGTATATACTCGCCCTTTACGTCCTCGCCCCCACACCCCCCCCCCCCCCCCCTCCCCTCTTCCCCATGATGTGTCACACGCTCTCAAGAAGTCGTCACCCCAGAACTGTGTACGCTGGTCCATACGAGGCACACACTCGCTCACACGAGACAGCAGCACGCTCAGGTCACCGCGCGTGCTGCGCGCGCTCACACTCTCGGGTGTGCGCACGCATTACACTCTCAGCTTGAGCTGGGTGCTGAGTCGGACCAACGGGTGAGGCCGCAATTAACACAGAGTGGGTTGTGGTGACCAAGGGTGAGGCCTCAACTCCCCACAGGGGGCCTGGGCGAGGTGCTCACCACGCCCCGGAGCTGAAGCGCTCATTACCTTCGAGCTGCGGGTGTGTGATGTGACCAACGGGGTTTTGTCGCTGCACGCCATTACACTGCAGTTCGCGGTTGTGTGAGTGACAACGACTCGCGAGTGACGCGCCCACTCATACACAGGCGCGCGCTGTGTGTGCTGGGTGACCACTCGGTGTTGTACGCGCCTGACCACGCTTCACAGAGCTGGGTGCTGGTGTACCAACGGGTGAGACGGCCTCATTCTCAGGGGGGCTGGGTGCTGAGTGACCAAAGGAGTGAGGCCTCATTACACAGGGGGCCTGGGTTTTGCTGGTGGGACCAACGGGTGAGGGCCTTCATTACACAGAGAGCTGGGTACTGGTGAAAACGGGTGAGGGCCTCTTTACACAGGGGAGATGGGTGCTGGTGACCCAACGGGTGTGGCCTCATTTCACAGGGGGCTGGGTGCTCGTTGCACCATCGGGTGAGGCCTAATTACACAGGGGAGCTGGGTGTGGTGACCAACGGGTGAGGCCTCATTACACAGAGCTGGGTGCTGGTGACCAACGGGTGAGGCCTCATTACACAGGGGGCTGGGTGCTGGTGACCAACGGGTGAGGCCTCATTACACAGAGAGCTGGGTGCTGGTGACCAACGGGTGAGGCCTCATTACACAGAGCTGGGTGCTGGTGACCAACGGGTGAGGCCTCATTACACAGGGGGCTGGGTGCTGGTGACCAACGGGTGAGGCTTCATTACACTGAGCTGGGTGCTGGTGACCAACGGGTGAGGCCTCATTATACAGGGGGCTGGGTGCTGGGTGGACCAAGGGTCGAGCTTCTATTACACAGGGGGCTGGGTGCTGGTGAACCTCAAAGGGTGAGCCTCATTACACAGGGAGATGGGGTGCTGGTGACCAACGGGTGAGGCCTCATTACACAGAGCTGGGTGCTGGTGACCAACGGGTGAGGCCTCATTACACAGAGAGCTGGGTGCTGGTGACCAACGGGTGAGGCCTCATTACACAGAGCTGGGTGCTGGTGACCAACGGGTGAGGCCTCATTACACAGAGAGCTGGGTGCTGGTGACCAACGGGTGAGGCCTCATTACACAGGGGGCTGGGTGCTGGTGACCAACGGGTGAGGCCTCATTACACAGGGGGCTGGAGCGGTGATGGTGACCACACGGGAGATGAGGCCCTCATTACACAGTGTTGGGTGCTGGTGACCAACGGGTGAGGCCTCATTACACAGAGAGCTGGTTGATGTGTGGACACAACGGGTCGAGGCTCATTACACAGAATAGCTGGGTCTCGGTGGGACCAACGGGTGAGGCCTCATTACACAGGGTGCTGGTGACCAACGGGTGAGGCCTCATTACACAGGGTGCTGGTGACCAACGGGTGAGGCCTCATTACACAGAGAGCAGGGTGCTGGTGACCAACGGGTGAGGCCTCATTACACAGGAGAGCTGCGGTGTCTGGTGACACAACGGGTGAGGCCTTTATCACAGAGAGCTGGGGGTGCTGGTGCAAAGGGTGAGGCCTACATTACACAGAGCGCTGGGGGCTGGTGACCCAAACGGGTGTGGCCTCATTACACAGGAGAGCTGGGCTGTGTGACCAACGGGTGAGGGCATCTACAAAGGGGGGCTGGGGTGTGGTGACCAAGGTGAGCCTCATTTCACAGGGGGATGGTGTGGTGACCAACGGGTGAGGCCTCATTACACAGGGGGCTGGGTGCTGGGTGACCAACGGGTGTAGGCTCTCTAAATCTACACAGGAGCTGCGTGCTGGTGACCAACGGGTGAGGCCTCATTACACAGGGGGCTGGTGACCAACGGGTGAGGCTTCATTACACAGAGAGCTGGGTGCTGGTGACCAACGGGTGAGGCCTCATTACACAGAGAGCTGGGTGCTGGTGACCAACGGGTGAGGCCTCATTACACAGGGGGCTGGGTGCTGGTGACCAACGGGTGATGCTCATTTACACAGGGAGCTTGGGTGCTGGTGACCACTCGGGTGAGGCTCATTTCACAGGGGGCTGGGTGCTGGTGGGACCAACGGGTGTGGCCTCATACAACAGGAGTGGGTGCTGGTGACCACGGGGTGAGGCCTCATTACACTGGGGGCTGGGTATGCTGGTGACCAACGGGTGAGGCCATCTTTACACAGGGAGGGCTGGGTGCTGGTGACCAACGGGTGAGGCATCATTTCAAAGAGAGCGGGGTGATGGTGAACAACGGGTGAGGCTTCAATACATCAGGGGTGGTGACCAACGGCGTGAGGCTTCATTACACAGAGGGCTGGGTTGCTGGTGTCCAAGGTGTGAGCCTCTTATACGTGAGAGCTGGGTGATGTGACCAACGGGTGTGAAGGCCTCATTACAAGGGAGCTGGGTGTGGCTGGTGACCAACACATTCAACCAATATGGGCGAGGGCTCTCATTACACAGGGGGCTGGTGACCAACGGGTGAGGCTTCATTACAACCAGGGGCTGGGTGCTGGTGGACCAAAACGGCCGTGAGGCCTCATTATACAGAGAGCTGGGTGCTGGTGACCAACGGGTGAGGCCTCATTACACAGGGGGCTGGGTGCTGGTGACCAACGGGTGAGGCTTCATTACACAGGGGGCTGGGTGCTGGTGACCAACGGGTGAGGCCTCATTACACAGGGAGCTGGGTGCTGGTGACCAACGGGTGAGGCCTCATTACACAGGGGGCTGGGTGCTGGTGACCAACGGGTGAGGCCTCATTACACAGAGAGCTGGGTGCTGGTGACCAACGGGTGAGGCCTCATTACACAGAGCTGGGTGCTGGTGACCAACGGGTGAGGCTTCATTAACACGAGGGGGTGGTTGCTGGTGACCAACGGGTGAGGCCTCATTACACAGAGTGCTGGGTGCTGGTGACCATCGGGTGAGGCCTCATTACACAGGGGGCTGGGTGCTGGTGACCAACGGGTGAGGCCTCATTACACAGGGGGCTGGGTGCTGGTGACCAAGGGTGAGACCTCAATTACACAGAGAGCGGGGTTGCTGTGTGGACCCAACGGGTGAGGCCTCATTACACAGGGGGCTGGGTGCTGGTGACAAAGGGTGAGGGGGGGGGTGGGGGGGGGGGGGGCCTCATTACACAGAGCTGGGGGCTGGTGACCAACGGGTGAGGCTTCATTACACAGAGAGCTGGGTGCTGGTGACCAACGGGTGAGGCCTCATTACACAGGGGGCTGGGTGCTGGTGACCAACGGGTGAGGCCTCATTACACAGAGCTGGGTGCTGGTGACCAACGGGTGAGGCCTCATTACACAGAGAGCTGGGTGCTGGTGACCAACGGGTGAGGCCTCATTACACAGAGCTGGGTGCTGGTGACCCAACACGGGTGAGAGCCTCATTACAACGGGGCTGGGTGCTGGTGACCAACGGGTGAGGCCCTCATTACACTGAGAGGCTGGGTTGATGGTACCAACGGGTGGGCTTCATTACACAGGGGCTGGGGCTGGGTGGCCAACGGTGAGGCCTCATTACACAGAGAGCTGGGTGCTGGTGACCAACGGGTGAGGCCTCATTACACAGGGGGCTGTGGTTGCTGGTGTGTCCAACGGGTGACGGCCTCTTAACACAGAGAGTGGGTGCTGGTGACCAACGGGGTGAGGCCTCTTTACAACAGGGGGCTGGGTGTGGTGACCAAAGGGTGCAAGGCCTCACTACACAGAGAGCTGGGTGCTGGTGACCAACGGGTGAGGCCTCATTACACAGAGCTGGGTGCTGGTGACAACGGGGTGGGCCCTCTTTACACAGGGGGCTGGGTGCTGGTGACCAACGGGTGAGGCCTCATTACACAGAGAGCTGGGTGCTGGTGACCAACGGGTGAGGCCTCATTACACAGGGGGCTGGGTGCTGGTGACCAACGGGTGAGGCCTCATTACACAGAGAGCTGGGTGCTGGTGACCAACGGGTGAGGCCTCATTACACAGGGGGCTGGGTGCTGGTGACCAACGGGTGAGGCCTCATTACACAGGGGGCTGGGTGCTGGTGACCAACGGGTGAGGCCTCATTACACAGGGGGCTGGGTGCTGGTGACCAACGGGTGAGGCCTCATTACACAGGGTGCTGGTGACCAACGGGTGAGGCCTCATTACACAGGGGGCTGGGTGCTGGTGTGCAGTCTAGTATCCGGTGCCGGACTGTCAGATCCTCCGGTGCCGGATTACCGGGCGTCTGCTGTGTGCATCGTCCCCACACTACTACACGGCCAGGTATTCCGCCTCCTCTCCCATTGCTCAGGACTTGTGCCATGTGAGGTGGAGGAGGGGGCGATCTGTGCCATTGTCAGTGTCTAGGTCAGATGACCCCTTGTAGGAGCTATAATCACATGCGTATTCCACCCAGCTTTCTGAGGAGCAGATAGAGCAGGGGCTTGTGGGGGCATTCCACTGTAACGACCTCCCTCCTGTAGAGACTATGACCGGGAGCACTTCGCAGACAACCAGATCCCGCTGCTCGTCATCGGCACCAAACTGGACCAGATCCCAGAGGCAAAGCGGAACGAGGTGCTCACCCGCACCGCCTTCCTGGCCGAGGACTTCAATGCTGAGGAGATAAACCTGGTGAGTCTTATACTCCAGTCACATCCAGAGCTGCACAACTGATATCCAGAGCTGCAGTCACATCCAGAGCCGCACAACTGATATCCAGAGCTGCAGTCACATCCAGAGCCGCACAACTGATATCCAGAGCTGCACAACTCATATCCAGAGCTGCAGTCACATCCAGAGCTGCAGTCACATCCAGAGCTGCAGTCACATCCAGAGCTGCAGTTACTTCATATATAATACACTAGTTGTATCCAGAGCTGCAGTCACATCCAGAGCTGCACAACTCATATCCAGAGCTGCACACATCCAGAGCTGCAGTTACTTCATATATAATACACTAGTTGTATCCAGAGCTTCAGTCACATCCAGAGCTGCACAACTTATATCCCGAGCTGTCGTCACATCCAGAGCTGCACAAACTCCACTCAATCCAAGCTGCCGTCCATCCAGAGCTGCACAACTCATATCCAGAGCTGCCGTCTCATCCAGGCTGTACAACTCATATCCAGAGCTGCCGTTCTCATCCAAGCTGCACAACTTATATCCAGAGCTGCCGTCTCATCCAGAGCTGCACAACTCATATCCAGAGCTGCCGTCTCATCCAGAGCTGTACAACTCATATCCAGAGCTGCCGTCTCATCCAGAGCTGCACAACTCATATCCAGAGCTGCAGTTAATTCATATATTATACACTAGTCGTATCCAGAGCGGCAGTCACATCCAGAGCCGCACAACTCGTATCCAGAGCTGCAGTCACATCCAGAGCCGCACAACTCGTATCCAGCGCTGCAGTCACATCCAGAGCCGCACAACTCGTATCCAGCGCTGCAGTCACATCCAGAGTCGCACAACTCCTATTCAGAGCTGCAGTCACATCCAGAGCCGCACAACTCATATCCAGAGCTGCAGTCACATCCAGAGCCTGCACAACTCATATCCAGAGCTTCAGTCACATCCAGATCTGCACAACTCATATCCAGAGCTGCACAACTCATATCCAGAGCTGCACAACTCATATCCAGAGCTGCACAACTCATATCCAGAGCTGCATTCACTATCCTGCTGTTACCCCATGTTTTATACTCCAGTCACATCCAGAGCTGCAGTCACTATTCTGCGGTTACATCATATGTTATACACTAGTCACATCTAGAACTGAATTTACTGTCCTGCTGTTGCCTCATGTCTTATTCTCCAGTCGCATCCAGAGCTGCATTCACTATCCCGCTTGAAGACAGTCAAATCTATAGCCGCGGTTACATCATATATTATACAATAGTCGTATCCAGAGCTGCATCCACTATCCTGCTGTTACCCCATGCTTTATGCTGCAGTCACTATTCTGCTGTTACCTCATGTCTTATTCTCCAGTCTCATCCAGAGCTGCAGCCACTATTCTGTGGTTACATCATATATTATACACTAGTATCCAGAGCTGCATTCAATATCCTGCTGTTACCCTACGTTTTATACTCCAGTCACATCCAGAGCTGCAGTCACTATACTGCTGTAACAGCATATATTATACACTAGTTGTATCCAGAGCTGCATTCACTATCCTGCTGTAACCCAGTTACCTCCAGAGCTGCAGTCACTATTCTGCTGTTACCTCATGTCTTATTCTCCAGTCACATCCAGAGCTGCAGACACTATCCTGCTGTCATATCATGTCTTATACTTTAGTCACATCCAGAGCTGAACATTAGTCTGCTGTTACTTCTTGTCCATAATCTAGTCACATTCAGAGCTGCAGTCACTGTTCTGCGAGTTTTGCTTTCTCTCGGAACATGAAATCGTCTGATGTTGTGTAGGAGAGGCAATATTTTCGCCTGGCACTGTACAGTCTGATATGAACCTCCCCACATCTCTCAAAATGCCATGCAGCAGGGTGACTGGTACGGCTGTATTCCGGCTGACCTGTGTAGGCCGGGTCGCACGGTGCAGAGTGGCCTCCTCCCCTTGTGGCCCTCCGAGTGCTGTAGCATAATGCAGGATTATTGACCCTGATACACTGTAACAAACACTCTGCGAGATAGCACAGGCATTCAAGCACAAACCCTGGGA
Organism: Phyllomedusa bahiana; assembly: GCA_025379985.1. NCBI lineage: Eukaryota > Metazoa > Chordata > Amphibia > Anura > Hylidae > Phyllomedusa > Phyllomedusa bahiana. The sequence continues at coordinate 53,397 of JAODAL010026068.1, forward strand.
AAGTTGTAGACCTCTCCTATATACAAGGAAAATTGTATTTATACAGAGCCCTACAGGGGGCGGTATAACAGTGTATTCTTCTCCTTCTAGGACTGCACCAATACCCGATACTTCGCCGCCGGCTCCTCCAACGCCGTTAAACTCAGCAGGTTCTTCGACAAGGTAACAGGTTTTACACCAATAGCAGCCAAAGCGGCAGAAATTTAAAAAAAAAAGCCTGCGTTTATGCGAGAAAATCCATATACAGGCAGTTGCCGACTTAAATACGTCCCCTAGTTACAAACGGAGACTTATGGGGCGTGGCTGACATTCAACACTGTCACGCCCCATGATAACCAAGTGCCAGCATGCCACAGCTGCACATGAGATACAGAACGTTAGGTGAAATCTTCTAAAAAAAGGGCACAGACAGCAAAACAAGTGTAAAAACCCTTCCCTGCACTATCCAAAGTTTAAATTCTTTTGCTTACATTTAATAAATCTACCTGTTCCGACTTACATACAATTTCAACATAAGAACAAACCTACAGTCCCTATCCCGTATGTAACCCGGGGACTGCCTGTATATCTTAAAGGGTTTTTGCCATGAAGTAATATTGACGTGGGAAGTTTGAAAATTAAATAATAAACATTTTCACCATTCATTATTATTAAATATTCTGCACCGTTTTTGTTTTAGCTGCTCCTTTAGTGATCCATTATTTACAGCTCGTCTCCAGGGGATACGACCAGGGCTGAGAGCTCCACAGTCCTGGTCAGACGTGCTCAGACATCACCTCTCCTCTCAGGCAGCTACTGAGTGTTCAAACCCCAGGTGCTGTCATTCTACTCCCGTCCTTTTGAGTAGTTGGTAACAAGTCAAACAGTGCAAATAAATAAAAAAGAAACCTCAATCAGGTCTCTGCTTTGATAAAGAGGAAAAAGAATCCACAGGTTAAGTTCCTGCAGGGATTTGAACCAAGGACCCTTGTGCTGTAAAGCAAAAATGTTACCTCTGAGCTACAGTGTAGCTACTTACAACTCTATACATAAACAGACCTTTCTTTGACTACAGAGAGGAACGGCCTGGTGATGTCATCCTGCTGGGTCACATGATATGCAATTCAAACAAATCACACACGCCCCCTTTTGAGCACACAGCGCTGAAGAGCTGGATGAAATGAGATCGTGGCAAAACCCCTTTAAACAAACTGTCTAAATGTACACGTATGAGGAAATGCAGACTACCAGCTGGTGTAAGGGCTAGGTGACCAGCATAAGAAACTAGGTCAAGTTAAAACAACTAGGTCACCGGTGTAACAAACCAGGTTAAAGGGGATGTATCGCTTCTTCAGTTCGTGTGTTTCAATTTCTCAGCTCTACAAATCCAGAGGCGTTTCTTCCCCTCCCAGCTGGGTGTTTCTTAACTGAATGGTGATTACATCATCCCCCCTTCACTGTTCATGCTGGCTCCCGAGCCCTGTTCTCCCCCCCCCCCCCCCCCCTGTCTGAGTCCACATCTCACTGTTCCTCTACCTATGCAGTCTTATTTTGTAAGTGCTGTTTAAATACCACATACCTGCATTCAATCTAGACAGCCTTCTATGATATCTTCTCCTCTCTCAGCTGGAGGTTTGTTACAGTTGAATCCAGTGTTCCTATGAACGGCACAGATCTCCCTTCTATGCAGGAGCGTTGGGCACCATGGCACAATTCTTGTGAGGGTTTGGTGGATTTGCTGGACCACCGCAAGCGATGATAGTTAAGCCACGCCAGGGAGCGGAGTCTAAGTAGCCCCCGGTTTTCACCAGAGCCCGCCGCAAAGCGGGATGGACTTGCTGCGGCGTGAGACTACCAGGTCGCTACCCCTGACGTGACTTCCTTGCGATGGCGCCGGGGTAATGCGTGGTACAGAATCGTAATCCGGAGACTTAGTCGGGGACAGGCAGGAGGTCAGGACGGGCAGCAGAGGTTCGTGGTCAGAGACGGGCAGAAGGTCAGGACAGACGGCAAACAGGCAAGGTCAGGAAACGTAGCGGAACGGACTGGTACACGGATAATCAGACAGGACTTCCAACACTCTCAAGACAAGGTATGCACACCAACAATCTGGCAGAGAGTGCCGGGGGGTGTATACCTTATATAGGGCCAGCGGCTGGCAATTGACCAAATTACCGGTGCACTGGCCCTTTAAATCCAGACCAGCAGCGTGCACAGGAGCGTGGACGGGTAAGTGAGCCGGCACCGGGACCCGGCAGCAGGGGATGGGCGGCAGGGGGTCGGCCGCGTAGGGCGACGGCACCCGCGCCATCCCCCATGACAATTCTGTTTTCTGATTGTAGAAGGCCTGCAGTGTTATTGTGTTTCTTCTGGCTGTGCAGAGTGAAATTGTGCCGGTCCCTTACTCTGAGTGAGAGAGACAGGAATGCTCACTCCCGTGAATACGACCACCGGGGGGGGGGGGGGGGGGGGGGGGGGGCCAGACAGAATGTAAATTAGTAGAGCCATCAGCCAATGAAATGAAAGGAGGAGGAATCCGACTGTCACTGGGGAACTGTGTTTACAGAAAACGAAGTAAGGGCACTGTGGAAAAAGGACGCTTTGCTAATGACATCTAATTGCAAAGTTGTTTGTTTTCACTGTCCCCTTATTCTGAAGACCATTTAATGAAATGATAAAACCCCTTTAAGTTAAAACAACTAGGTCACCAGCGTGCCTGTATCCAGAAAATATCACAAGATAAGACATCTATGTAGAAGCAGCAAAAAACAAAACTGCCTCTACCATTCTATTGCCCCTTCTCGTCTTAAAGGGGTTGTCTCGCTTCAGCATTTGGCAGCCGTTTATGCTGGTTGCCAAGCAGAGCTTGTGAAATGGAGGGGCGTGTTTCTCCTCCCAGCAAGGGCGTATCTTCACTATCTACAGACACGCCCCACACTGTGTACATGAGGATCCATTCTGTGCGAGCCGGGGGAAAGGAGAGGTTCTCAGCTGTCATTGGAATCATTGGAAGTGAAAAGCTAAGTGTAAGGGTATGTTCACACGGCGTAATTTCAGCACACAGTTCGCTGCGTATTTGTGCTCTTATACGGGCGATGCGCGCTGAAATTACGGTAATCCATAGTTCTCATAGAGAACTATTGTTATGTCCTCTCCCCCTCGTACAATTTCAATCATATTGTATGTGCGTGGAGAAAGTTTACAGTCATTTGCGCGTATCGAATGAGTATATGTCCATGGGCCCGGGGGCGACGCCCCCGGGGCCTACTTCGTACGCGCGATTAGCGTACGGTCCCGAAACACACGATGTACTGCGGCGTGTACCCATAAGCACCGAAGTACATGTGTAAACATAACCCTAACTCATTTGTGGTAAGTCTACATTTCTCGCTCTCTCTAAATGGGGTTTGTAATTAGAATGGACCTTTGACATTCAGGACTCTGGGAAAGATGGGTTTTTTTTCACACAGTGATATATCCTGCAGATTATTACACCTCTGACCTCTACAACTATGCGGAACAAAACTATATGCTTTATCTCTTTGTGTTTACATGGGACTGCACATCTATCTCACAAGTGGTTTACGTGGAACCTCACATTTCTCACAAAAGTTTTTATGTGGGACTGAACAAGAGATTTACGTGGGTCTGCCGATGTAAGACTGCACCTCTTACACGGGACTGCTGTGTTTTCCGTTTTCTGTGGGACTGCCAATGTAAGACTGCGCTTCTTACATGGGACTGTTTTGTTTTCCGTTTTCTGTGGGACTGCCAATGTAAGACTGCACTTTTTACATGGGACTGCCCGTTTTTCCTTTACGTGGGGGCTTTCAAAGTAAGACTGCCTTCTTACATGGACTGTTTGTTTGGACTGTTGTTCTTCCCTCGGGGACTGCCCAAAGTAAGACCACTTTTACATGGGACTGCTGTGTTTTCCGTTTTACGCGGGACTGCCAATGTAAGACTGCACTTCTTACATTGGACTGCTGTGTTTTCCGTGGGACTGTCAATGTAAAACTGAACGTTTATCATGTTTGGGTG
>JAODAL010026069.1:0-57415 GCA_025379985.1 Phyllomedusa bahiana
GGTTTTTGGAAGTGTAGTTGAGGTTTTTGGATGGTTTTACCCCGTAATTGGGGAATGGATGCAAACCCCTTGTTAAGGTATAGGATGGTGACCTTTTAGTTTAGTTGGGGGTGGTAAACCTATGGGGTTTGGGGTTTTTGGTGGTAGCCCGGGGTTGGGTAATCGGACCCTGTAGTTTGGGTAAGGATTTTAGACCCCCGTAGTTGGGGGTTTGGATGGTAAAACCCCGTGTTGGGGTTTTGGATGGGAGACCCTGGGGGTTGGGTAAAGGACCACGCGTTGGGGGTTTTTGGATGCTGACCCTGTAGTTTAGTTGGGGGTGGTAGACCCTATGGTTGGGGTTTGGATGGTAGACCCTGGGGTTTGGGTAATGGACCCTGTAGTTGGAGTAGAGGATGGGAGACCCTGTTTGGGGTTCGGATGGTAGACTCTTTGTTGGGGTTTAGGATGGTAACCCCGTAGTTGGGGTTTTTGGATGGTAGACCCGTAGTTGGGGTTTTTGGATGGTGATTTAGTTGGGGGGTTTGGGTGGTAGACAGTGTATTGGGGTTTTGGAGGTAGCCCTGTTTTGGGGTTTGGATGGGGGACCCCCGTTTTTTGGGGTTTTGGATGTTAGACCCCCGGGGGTTGGGGGAAAAGGACCATTAGTTGGGTATAGGTAGGGACCCGGGGTTTGTATAGGGGTAGTAGACCCGGGGGGTTTGGGGGTTTTGGATGTTTTTCCCTGGGGTTGGGAAATAGGACCCCTGTGTTGGGGATAGGATAGGAACTGGGGGGTTTTGGTAAGGGTAGTAGACCCTGGGGTTGGGGTTTTTGGATGTTAGACCCTGGGGTTGGGGAAAAGGACCTTGTGGGGGGTATAGCATGTTAGAACCTGGGGGTTGGGGAATGGCCCTTTAGTTGGGGTATAGGATTGTAGACCTGTAGTTTGGTGGGAGGGTGGGAACCCTTTTCTTGTGGGATAGGTTAGTAGACCCTGGGGTTGGGGAATAGGACCATGTAGTTGGGGGTTTGTAGACCCCGTGATCCCCGGGCATTTGGTAATTCTTGGTGGGGGTGCAGTGTAACGGGCGTATGTTCTTTGCCCCCCGGACTGCCTCTGCCCGTCCTTGCCTTCCCCTTCGAGGACTTTACTTGAGCCCATCACAAAGCCCAACTCGGGCCGCAGGGACAAAAGTGCTTTTTTGCAGGATGCTAATGGGTCCCCGGGACCGGGGGGATTCGAGCCCCTTTTCTGTCCTCTGCCCTAGGGGGCCTCCCGGGTACGAGCAAAGGATCGCTGATGTCCTTCTTCAACTGGTCAGTAATGAGGTCTTTGATGTGTTAATCGTGTATTACTCCTGTGATACTGTTTGGGGTTTTATCTATGTGTTACAGTATGATAGTATTACATCCTGTATCCTCTATGGAGGCCAAATTATCTATGTGTACAGTATGTTAGTATTACTTCCTGTATCCCTCTTTGGGGCCCATTATCTATGTGTACTGTTGTGATTGTTTTATTACTGTATACTGTATGGGGCAATTATCTATGTGTTCGTATGATAGTATTAACTCCTGTGTACTGTATGGAGCCATTATCTATGTGTTCAGTATGATAGTATTACTCACTGTGTACGTAGGGAGCCATAATCTTTGCGTAACAGTATGTTAGCTATTACTCCTGTGTACTGTATAGGCACATTATTATGCTGTTCGTATGATAGTATTACTCCTGTGTACTGTATGGTGCCGATTTATCTATGTTGTACAGTATTTTAGTATACTCCTCTGTTACTGTATGGTGCAATTTATCTTTGTGTACAGTATCGTTAGTATTAATATGTGTAATGTTTGGGGCCATTTTTCTATGTGTACAGTATGATTGTATTACTCTGTGTAATGTATGGAGCCATTATCTATGTGTACAGTTTGATATTTTTACTCCTCTGTTACTGTATGGAAGCCATTATCTATGTGCTACTGTATGATAGTATTACTCTGTGTACTGTATGGAGCCATTATTCTATGTGTACACTATGATCGGAATTATTCAAATGTGTACTGTATGGAGCCATTATCTTTGTGTACTAGTATGAATAGTTTACTACTGAGTACTGTATGGCCATTATCTATGTGTACAGTATGATTAGTTTTTACTCCTGTGTTACTGTATGGGGTTTTTCTATGTGTACAGTTGCTTAGTATTTTATCCTGGGTACTGTGTATGGGGCCATTATCTATGGGTACCTGTATGATAGGTATTACTCCTCTGTACTGTTATGGCACCATTATCTATGTGTACAGTATGATAGTATTACTCCTGTGTACTGTTTGGGCCTTTATATTTTGTGTACTGGATGGTAGTATTACTCCTGTGTACTGTATGGGCCTTTATCTATGTGTACTGTCATGATAGTATTACTCTGTGTACTGTATGGTGCCATTATCTTTGTGGACAGTATGCTATTATTACTCCTGTGTATGTATGGGGGCCATTATCATTATGTGTAACAGTATGTAGTATTACTCCTGTGTTACTGTATGGGGCCATTATCTATGTGTACCAATTTGATTGTATTACTCCTGTGTACTGTATGGGGCCATTATCTATGGTGTTTACAGTATGATTAGTATTATCCTGTGTAACTGTATGGATGACAATTATATTTGTGTACAGTATGTGATGTAGTACTCCTGTGTACTGTATGGAGAAATTTAATCTTTGTGTACAGTAGGATAGTTATTACTCCTGTTTTTACTGTATGGGGCCATTATCTATGTGTACCAGTATGATAGTTCGTTACTCTGTGCTAACTGTCTATGGGCCATTATTTTGTGTACAGTATGATAGTATGACTCATGTGTACTGTATGGAGCCGTTTTTTTTCTATGTGTAACCAGTATGTTAGTAATACTCCTTCTGTACTGTATGGGGAGACTTTATCTATGTGTACAGTATGTTTGTATTACTCCTGTTGTACTGACATGGGGCCTTTTATCTAGTGTACAGTATGATAGTATTACTCCTGTGCTTACTGTATGGAGACATTATCTATGTGTATACTGTATGATAGATAATCCTGTTTACTGTATGGGGCCATTATCTATGTGTACTGTATGATAGTTAGTTAGTGCTTTCTCCTGTGACACTGGTATGGGGCCTTTATTAAGTGTACATGTTTGATAGTATTACTCCTGTGTACTGTATGGAGCCATTATCGTATGTGTTCAGTATGATTGTAAAGACTCCTGTGTACTGCTATGGGGGGCCAATTTATCTATATGTACAGTATGATTGGATTACTATGATGTTACTGTATGGGGCCATTATTATGTGTTTACTGTACGATAGTTATTACTCCTGTGTACTGTATGGGGCAATTATTATAATGTGTTACAGTTTGATGTTTAGTATTTACTCCTGTGTACTGTATGGAGCAATTACTCTATGTTTTTCAGCTATTGATAGCATTACTCCTGTGTACTGTTATGGAGCCATTATCTTGGTGTACTGTATGATAGTATTACTCAATGTGTATCTGTATGAGACATCTATCTATGAGACAGTATGTTAGTATTACTCCTGTGTACTGTATGGAGCCATTATCTATGTGTACAGTATGATAGTATTACTCCTGTGTACTGTATGGAGCCATTATCTATGTGTACAGTATGATAGTATTACTCCTGTGTACTGTATGGGGCCATTATCTATGTGTACAGTATGATAGTATTACTCCTGTGTACTGTATGGAGCCATTGTCTATGTGTACAGTATGATAGGATGACTCCTGTGTACTGTATGGAGCCTTGTATCTATGTGTACAGTATGATATAGTTTTACTACCCTGTGTATTGTATGGGGCCATTATATATGTGTTCCACAGTGTGAATTGTATTACTCCTGTTACTGTATGGGGCCATATCTATGTGTAAACTAGTGTGTTAGTATTACTCCTGTGCACTGTTATATGGATGCCATTTTTCTATGTGTACAGTATGATAGTAGTTACTCTCTGTGCTGTACTGTTATGGGGCTATTATCTATGTGTACAGTATGAATAGTATTTTCTCCGGTGTACTGAGGTGGTATTATCTTGTGTACAGTATGATGTATTACTCCTGTGTCTGTATGGGCCATTATCTATTGTGTTTCAGTATGATAGTATTACTCCTGTGTACTGTATGGGGCCATTATCTATGTGTACAGTATGATAGTATTACTCCTGTGTACTGTATGGGGCCATTATCTATGTGTACAGTATGATAGTATTACTCCTGTGTACTGTATGGGGCCATTATCTATGTGTACAGTATGATAGTATTACTCCTGTGTACTGTATGGAGCCTTGTTTCTATGATGTACAGTGTTGATAGTATTTCTACTGATGTATGTATGGGGGCCATTATCTATGTGTACAGTATGATAGTATTTCTCCTGTGTACTGTATGGCACCTTTATCTATGTGTACAGTATGATAGTATTACTCCTGTGTACTGTATGGGGCCATTATCTATGTGTACAGTTTATGATAGTATTGCTCCTGTGTAACTGTTTGGGGCCGTTACTATGTGTACGTATGATTAGTACTACTCCTGTGTCTGTATGTGGCCAGTATCTATGTGTACTGTATGGATTGTTTTACTCATGTGTACTGTATGGAGACATTATCTATGTGTACTCAGTTGATAGTATTTCTCCTGTTTACTGTATGGGCCCTTATCTATGTGTACAGTATGATAGTATTACTCCTGTGTACTGTCTGGGGCCATTATCTATGTGTACAGTATGATAGTATTACTCCTGTGCACTGCATGGTGCCATTATCTATGTGATAACCCGTTCAGTGTCCCCCCACTCGCTCTTGTGTCTGCAGGTTTTATTGGCTCGTCAATCTGAACTCTCTGGTTGTGTTTGTGGGAATCTCCTATATACAACAGTCTGTGGCCAAGAACCTGGGCTTCCTGATACCATTCATGTCTGTTGTTATGGCCATCATCACCATTCACATGACGCGTAACGAGCTCATCTACCAGCCAGCTAAAGGTAAGAGGCGACCACCAACCCTGGTGGTCCTCCTGATACATCTCTGTGTCCATGTGACTGGGAAGGAACTGTGTGGTCACTGGATATGATAGAAAGATGTAGCCCCATCAGTCCAACCAATAAGATGTAGCCACATCAGTCCAACCAATAAGATGTGCCCCATACAGTTCGAACACAATAAGTTGTTAGCCACATTCTAGTCCAACCATTAAGAGGCAGAGCCCCATCAAGTCATGACCAATAAGACTGTATAGCCCCATCAGTCCAACCAATAAGAAGATGTAGCCTCATCAGTCCAACCAATAAGAAGATGTAGCCTCATCAGTCCAACCAATAAGATGTAGCCCCATCAGTCCAACCAATAAGATGTAGCCCCATCAGTCCAACCAATAAGATGTAGCCTCATCAGTTCAACCAATAAGATGAAGCCCCCTCAGTCCAACAAATAAGATATTGACTCATCAGTCCAACCAATAAGATGTAGCCCCATCAGTCTAACCAATACGATGTAGCCCCATCAGTTCAACCAAAAAGATATTGACTCATCAGTCCAACCAATAAGAAGATGTAGCCTCATCAGTCCAACCAATAAGAAGATTGTAGACCTTTAAGCACTATCCTATAAGTTGTATAGCACCATCAGTCCAACAATAGATGTAGCCCCATCCTGTCCAACATTTTAGATGTAAGCCCCATCTGTTCCACCATAAGATGCAGCCTCATCAATACAACCAATTAGATGTAGGCTCATCAATACAACCAATAAGATGTAGCCTCATCAGTCCAATCAATAAGATGTCGCCCCATCCATCCAAACAATAAAAGGATGCAGCCTCATCCATCCACCAACAAGATGTAGCCCCATCAGTCCAACCAATAAGATGTAGCCCCCTCAGTCCAACCAATAAGATGTAGCCTCATCAATACAACCAATAAGATGTAGCCTCATCCATCCACCAATTATGAATGTAGCCCATTCCAGTCCAACCAATATGATGTGAGCTTTCTTCCACTCAACCAATATGACTGTAGCCCCTAAGTCCAACGAATTAGGATGTTGCTCAATCAATACAACCAATAAGAATATTTAGCCTCATCAATTAAACCAATATTAAGATGGATCCTGATGATTTCAACCAATAAGATATAGCCACATCAGTCTAACCAATAAGATGTAGCCCCATCAGTCCAACCAATAAGATGTAGCCCCATCAGTCCAACCAATAAGATGTAGCCTTATCAATACAACCAATAAGATGTAGACCCATAAGTCCAACGAATAAGATGTAGCCTCATCAATACAACCAATAAGAAGATGTAGCCCCATCAGTCCAACCAATAAGATGCTTGCACACATCAAGGCACAAACTTTAAGATGTAGCCCCATCAGTACAACCAATAAGATGTAGCCAAACATACAGTTCTATCATAAGATGTAGCCTCAACATATACAAACACTAGAAGATGTAGGCACACTCAAACACCCCCCAATACAACCAATATAGATGTAAGCATCATCAGACCAAAACCAATAAGATGTACGCCTAATCCATACAACAATAACAGTTAGAACCATATTTACAACCATAGAAGATGTAGCCTCATCAATACAACCAATAAGATGTAGCCTCAACAATACAACCAATAAGATGTAGCCTCATCAGACCAACCAATAAGATGTAGCCTCATCCATACAACCAATAAGATGTAGCCCCATCAATACAACCAATAAGAAGATGTAGCCTCATCAATACAACCAATAAGATGTAGCCTCATCCATACAACCAATAAGATGTAGCTTCATCAGACCAACCAATAAGAAGATGTAGCCTCATCAATACAACCAATAAGAAGATGTAGCTCTTCCTTACATCAATAAGAAGATTAGCCTACACCATCCAACAATAAGAAGATGTTAGCCTCATTCAATCCACCTCTATTGAAGATGTAGCCTCATCCATCCACCCACTCAGAAGATGTAGCTTCATCCATCCACTAATAAGAAGATGTAGCCTCATACATTCACCAATAAGAAGATGTAGCCTCATCAATACAACCAATAAGAAGATGTAGCCCCATCAATACAACCAATAAGAAGATGTAGCCCCATCAGTCCAACCAATAAGAAGATGTAGCCTCATCAATACAATCAATAAGAAGATGTAACCTCATCAATACAACCAGTAAGATGTAGCCTCTTCCATCCAACCAATAGGAAGATGTAGCCTCATCCATCCACCAATAAGAAGATGTAGCCTCATCCATCCACCAATAAGAAGATGTAGCCTCATCCATCCTCCACTAAGATGATGTAGCCTCATCAGTTCAACCAATAAGATGTAGTCTCATCAATACAACCAGTAAGAAAATGTAGCCCCATCAGTTCAACCAATAAGATGTAGCCTCATCCATCCACCAATAAGAAGATGTAGCCTCATCCATCCACCAATAAGAAGATGTAGCCTCATCCATCCACCAATAAGAAGATGTAGCCTTATCAATACAACCAATAAGAAGATATAGCCTCATCAATACAACCAATAAGAAGATGTAGCCTCATTCATCCACCAATAAGAAGATGTAGCCTCATCCATCCAACCAATATGAAGATGTAGCCTCATCCATCCAACCAATAAGAAGATGTAGCCTCATCCATCCAACCAATAAGAAGATGTAGCCTCATCCATCCACCAATAAGAAGATGTAGCCTCATCCGTCCAACCATTAGGAAGATGTAGCATCATTCATGCCACCATAAGTAGAGGTAGCCTCATCCATCACCCAAGAAGAAGATGTAGCCCTCATCCATCCACAATAAGAAGTGTAGCCTCATTCATCCACCAATAAGAAGATGTAGCCTCATCCGTCCAACCAATAAGATGTAGCCCCATCCATCCAACCAATAAGAAGATGTAGCCTCATCCATCCACCAAGAAGAAGATGTAGCCTCATCCATCCAACCAATAAGAAGATGTAGCCTCATCCATCCACCAATAAGAAGATGTAGCCTCATCCATCCAACCAATAAGAAGATGTAGCCTCATCCATCCACCAATAAGAAGATGTAGCCTCATGCGTCCAACCAATAAGGGTTGTAGCCTCATTCCATCCACCAATTAGATGATCGTAGCCTCATCAATCCCCAGTAAAGGGTGGGAAAATAGTTTGTAGCCTAATCCATCCACCAGTAAGAAGATGTAGCCTCATCCATCCACCAATAAGAAGATGTAGCCTCATCCATCCAACCAATAAGAAGATGTAGCCTCATCCATCCAACGAATAAGAAGATGTAGCCTCCTCCAACCACCAATAAGATGTAGCCCCATCCATCCAACCAATAAGAAGATGTAGCTTCATCCGTCCAATCAAATAGGTTATGTAGCCTTAATCCTTCCCCTATATCAAGATTTAGCCTCATCCATCCACCAATAAGAAGATGTAGCCTCATCCATCCACCAATAAGAAGATGTAGCCTCATCCATCCACCAATAAGAAGATGTAGCCTCATCCATCCAACCAATAAGAAGATGTAGCCTCATCCATCCAACCAATAAGAATATGTAGCCTCATCCATCCAACCAATAAGAAGATGTAGCCTCATCCGTCCAACCAATAAGAAGATGTAGCCTCATCCATCCACCAATAAGAAGATGTAGCCTCATCCGTCCAACCATTAAGAAGATGTAGCCTCATCCATCCACCAATAAGAAGATGTAGCCTCATCCATCCACCAATAAGAAGATGTAGCATCATCCATCCAACCAATAAGAAGATGTAGCATCACCCATCCAACCAATAAGAAGATGTAGCCTCATCCGTCCAACCAATAAGATGTAGCCCCATCCATCCACCAATAAGAAGATGTGAGCTCTTCCGTACAAACAATAAGATGTAGCCAATCCTCCAACAATAAGAAGATGTAGCCTCATACAGCACAAGTAGAAGACTGTAGCCTCATCCATTCAACCAATAAGAAGATGTAGCATCAACCAACTAACCAATAAGATGTAGCCTCATCCGTCCAACCAATAAGAAGATGTAGCCTCATCCATCCACCAATAACAAGATGTAGCCTCATGCGTCCAACCATTAAGAAGATGTAGCCTCATCCATCCACCAATAAGAAGATGTAGCCTCATCAATCCCCCAGTAAGAAGTTGTAGCCTCATCCATCCACCAGTAAGAAGATGTAGTCTCATCCATCCACCAATAAGAAGATGTAGCCTCATCCATCCAACCAATAAGAAGATGTAGCCTCATCCATCCAACGAATAAGAAGATGTAGCCTCCTCCAACCACCAATAAGATGTAGCCCCATCCATCCAACCAATAAGAAGATGTAGCCTCATCCGTCCAACCAATAGGAATATGTAGCCTTATCCATCCACCAATAAGAAGATGTAGCCTCATCCATCCACCAATAAGAAGATGTAGCCTCATCCATCCACCAATAAGAAGATGTAGCCTCATCCATCCAACCAATAAGAAGATGTAGCATCATACATCCAACCAGTAAGAAGATGTAGCCTCCTCCAACCACCAATAAGATGTAGCCCCATCCATCCAACCAATAAGAAGATGTAGCTTCATCCGTCCAACCAATAAGAAGATGTAGCCTCATCCATCCACCAATAACAAGATGTAGCCTCATCCGTCCAACCAATAAGAAGATGTAGCCTCATCCGTCCAACCAATAAGAAGATGTAGCCTCATCCATCCACCAATAAAAAAGATGTAGCTCATCCGTCCAACCATTAAGAAGATTTAGCCTCATCCATCCACCAATAAGTATTGTTAGCTCATCCATCCACCAAAAACGAACGTTGTAGCCTCATAATACACCAAATTAAGAAGATGTAGCCTCATCCTTCCACCAATAAGAAGATGTAGCCTTCATCCAATCCTAACCAATAAGTTGTGTGTTTCATCATACAGACCAACCAATGAGAAGATGTAGCCTCCTCCAACCACCAATAAGATGTAGCCCCATCCATCCAACCAATAAGAAGATGTAGCCTCATCCGTCCAACCAATAAGAAGATGTAGCCTCATCCATCCACCAATAACAAGATGTAGCCTCATCCGTCCAACCAATAAGAAGATGTAGCCTCATCCGTCCAACCAATAAGAAGATGTAGCCTCATCCATCCAACCAATAACAAGATGTAGCCTCATCCGTCCAACCATTAAGAAGATGTAGCCTCATCCATCCACCAATAAGAATATGTAGCCTCATCCATCCACCAAAAAGAAGATGTAGCCTCATCCATCCACCAGTAAGAAGATGTAGCCTCATCTATCCAACCAATAAGAAGATGTAGCCTCATCAATCCACCAATAAGAAGTTGTAGCCTCATCCATCCACCAGTAAGAAGATGTAGCCTCATCCATCCACCAATAAGAAGATGTAGCCTCATCCATCCACCAATAAGAAGATGTAGACTCATCCATCCACCAATAACAAGATGTAGCCTCATCCATCCACCAATAAGAAGATGTAGCCTTATCCATCCACCAATAAGAAGATGTAGCCTCATCTATCCACCAATAAGAAGATGTAGCCTCATCCATCCAACAATAAGAAGATGAAGCCTCATCCATCCACCAATAAGAAGATGTAGCCTCATCCATCCACCAATAAGAAGATGTAGCCTCATTCATCCACCAATAAGAAGATGTAGCCTCATCCATCCAACCAAATAGGAATAGATGTTGCCTATCCATACCAACAAATAAGAAGATGTAGCCTACATCATACACTATAGAAGATGTGAAGCCTCATCATCCACCAATAAAGAAGAAGAAGCCTCATCACATCCAACCTATTAGAAGTGCTAGCCTATACATCAACGTATAAGGAAGATGTAGCCCTCCTCCAACACCGAAATAGAGATTTTGCCCCCATCCATCCAAACTTGCAAGATTTTTATTTTTTATTACATTATTGACAAGATTCTATGGTAAAGTGATTCCAGGGAAATGCATATTAATATTGATTCACCAGATTCTGCTGTTTTCTGGATATCCCATATGTGGCCCCTAGCTAGTGCATTATTTGCTCGCAGCCTATAGCCCAGATAGGAGCTGTGTACCTACTGGACTCTGGGGCCTCATTTTCATTTACAATTTTATGTAGGGGGCATATTTCTGGTTTGTGGACACATAAGGTTCCAAAACTTAATAAATCCCCTAAAAACGACCCCATATTGGAAAACTACACCCTTACGGAATATATCCAGAGGTGTAGTGAGTTATTTCGACCCAACAGGGTTTCACAACATTTTTTTTTGCATTCGGCTCTGAAATAAAAATATATTTTTTCCAATAATTCTGCAATTTTAGCTGGAAAAATGTTTAATTTTTACAAGGAATCTTGAAAAAAGCCCCAAATTGTGTTTAAGCATTTTCTTCCAAGTTCGGCAATACCATTACACTGTGGGTGTGATAACTGCTTGTTTGGGGCATGGAAGGGGTACAAGGGAGGGAGCGCTATTTGGCTTTTGGCGCACAGATATTGGTGGGGCCATGTTCGCTCTTCAAAGCCCCAAAGTACTAGAACAGGTGAATACCTCCCAGAAGTTTCCCTATTTTGGATCAACAAAACCTCAAGGATACTCAATCTAAGGGTGTTTTGTGCATTTTGGGCGCACAGGTTGTTTCCGTAGTTTTATTTTAGCATTGGGCCATGGAAATGGAGGGGGAAACGCAGTTCCACCATGTTTTGGGCTTAAACTTTTACAGTATTCGCCATTAAGGGCGATAAATGACCGGATAACTTACTTTGGGCGGTCGGTAACATTACAATGATATAAATTTTATATAGTTTTTTTATGTTTTATTACTTTTACACCAATAGAAGCGTGTTTTATTAAAAAGTTGCGTTTTTATGTTTTCCCTATTTCTGACAGCCTAGCTTTCTTAATTTTTGCATATATGGAGTGATTTGTGGATTGTTTTTTCGAGATGAGTTGATGTTTTTTATTGGGTAATTATGGGGGGCAATTGTGATGATTTGATCACTTTTTTAATAAGTTTTGGTGTAAGGCAATTTGTAACAAATGCAGCAATCTGGTAGTGTTTTTTATTTTATTTTTTATAGCGGTCATCTGTGCGGTTAATAAATGACATGCTAGTTTTCCCTCGAGCTGGTTGATACGATTACAGCGATACCACATTTGTATATTTTTTTAATGTTTTAATGCTTTTAAACAATATAAACACTTATTGAAAAAGGAAAAAACGTTTTTGGATCGCCCGCAGTCTGAGTGCCATAACTTTTTTTATTGTTCTGTTTATGGAGTGTATAGGGACTTTTTTTTTGCGGGGTTGAGTTGGACGTTTTTATTGGTAACATTTTTGAGGGGACAAGGCTTTTTGGTCGCTTTTTATATCGTTTTTTTGGAAGGCAGGGTGAAGAAAATACTGCAATCCTAGCAGTTGTTTTTATTTTTATTTTTTATTATCGTTCACATGCTGTATCCGTGACAAGTTAGTTTTACTCTGTGGATTGAGGACGGATTACGGTAGATACCCAATTTATGTCGTTTTTTTTTTTTTTTTATTTGAAAGCACAATTTGTTGAAAATTAAGTGTTTTTATTGTTCTGTAAAACAATATTTTTGCATCGATTATCTTCTAATAGCCCAGAACTTGTTAGATATTATGTATACAGAGATGCTGTAAGACTTTTTTTTTGCGGGATGAACGAGTTTTAATTGGTACACACTTTTGGCGTTTATATTAGTTTTTTACCGTTTTTATTCCATGTTTATGTGCGCAGGATGTACAAAAATCGGATTTTGTGTGGTTTTTGTTTTTGTTTTTTTACGGAGTTCACGTACGGGTTATTTCGTGACAGATTTATAGGGTGGGTTGGATACGCATGCGGCGATTTCCAAATATGGGTACTTTATTTATTTTTGATCTTTTTGGGCGATTGGCTGTTTAAAGGGGAAAAAGGGCGGTGTTACGTGTATTTATTTTATTTTTTGTGTTTGTGGTTTTACTTTTTTACACTTTTTTTTTACTTGTTCACACTTTTTACACTTTTCCCACTGGGTTGGGAATTGCATGAACGATCGTTAGATCGTTCATGCTATAGGAGATCAGCATACAGATTTTGCTGTATGCTGGTTCTCCATGGCACTGTCTGTCACGCTGCCACAATGCATTGTGGGCATCGTGTGATGTCACCCAGACAACGGATGCTGTCCATTTCAGAATAAGGGCTGCTGGTAGGTGACTCCATGCGGCGCTCAGCGCCATTCTGCGGCCGGATCTCGGGCAGCAGGAGCTACAATATGACGCTCCGCAGCCGCGATGTCGCGACCACGAGGTCGCGACATCAGGGGGGTGAATCACACCGCGGCCGGAGCTCACTCCGGCCGTGGGGGATTGCGGCATGTATACCTGCGGTATTATACCGCCGGTTCCATGCCGCGATCTTGCGTGCTCCGCTTGTGAGTGGCGCATAGATCCGCTTTGACGTACTCATACGGCAATTTGCGGAACCCCTACCCGACATTTCCGTATGAGTACGCAAATGTAGGTTTTTTGTAAGGGTTTCTTAAAGGGTAGTCTCACTACAATGTTAGCTTTCAAAATCGTGGAGACAGGTCAAATGAAAACTTTACTATAATACATTGATATTAGCACTGGACAGGAGATAAAAGAGATTGTATCTGCTCTGAGTGCACACAAGTATGTTTAGATTACTGTCCACATCTCCCTTTCTGATTAGATAGAGAGCAAAGAGTGACATCACTATGGCCGGATGAGCACAGTGTTTATATCTAACAAGATCAGATTGCTTTTGCTATAGCAATTGTTTTTTTACTCCTCAGAGGTCTGTAGTGTTTAATTACAGATTAAATCTCTGGCACATGTTAGCATAACAGCTCAGCTATAAAACTGCCCACAGCCTGAACAAGCAGTGTAAGTCTGAAGCTGCCTGTGACTCTGTGAAACAGGATGGTGAGAAAACCCCTTTAAATGAGTCATGGTAAAGAGGGGCAGTAAGTCAGTACTGTAAAAGGAGAGTGGGGCTCAGTGCTTGTTTGCCCCAACCTTCTTCCTAGCCTTATAGCAAAGAAGGGAACCAAGATCCATCAATGGCATGGGCATAGGATACCTTTCATCGTGCTAGTTTTCCTTTAACAGAAAACAAGTACAGACTAAATTAAGTCTGTTTTATTAACAACAAAATCGGTGCCAAAATCTGTTTGGTAATTGTGTTCCCATTTTTTTTTTATTTCCTCACTGATATTTAATTCAGTGAAATTAAAAGTGTGTACATTTGGGTCATTGGAGGCGGGATTACAGAAGTATTAATTTGGATTAATAAGTTATTTTGTGTGTATGTGTTTTTTGCAACTTTGTTTTACACATTTTTCCTCCTATAAGATCAGAGAAAGCCCTTTAAGGGACATTCTTATATCACTTTTTTTGTTTTTGGGGGGGGGGGGGGTTTCCCCTATAACTTTGTCTGTATATAAACCCCAGTTACAGGGGAAAGCCAGAGGGAATACATATCCTGCACTTACTGCAGAGCTGATCTGGGTCTAATAAGACCTAGCAGCTCAGGCAGTAACCATCGGTGCTGGGAGGCAAGAAGCCGACACAGGCCTCCTGCCTATCTGTGTATACAGTGCTACTTAAGCTCTGTATACACAGCAGTGGAGATGCATGGGATAGTAATAAACCATCACTTTCTTCTCACTGGAGATCCCAGCTATCTCTTATCTGCAGCTGTATAATTAGTTCCAAAGAATAGCCTTTCCTGAATGGATGACCCTCCATTCCCACATGAGTCTGAACTGTGTCTCCTGGCCCAGTCTCCGGTCCCAATGCCTCTCCTGAAAAGGAACAAATCAGTGCCCTGTTTACCAAGCCCATGCACAAAGACCAACAAAATTTGTCACTGCTCCTCTCAAAGCTGCCTTCCTGTACTCTTTGTTTTGGACTTAGGTCCTTCTCCCTTGAAATTGGCACACCAGCATCATCAATGTTTCCTTGGTATTCCTTGGTCATCTTAGGTCCTATGCTAATACCTTAACGTGGTAAAAAAAACGCTGTTTTAGATTTTTGGGCTCATTACCAGAAGCCCATCAGGTGGTTATATCCCTATTTAGACAAAGAAAATGGATGCAGTACTGTACGTTAACGGCATTTATGTATCACTCTAGCATCACATGTTAATAGTCAGAGTTATAAGTTCAGTCTACATCCTGCCTAGTGTTATAACCCTAATGATCTACATTAAAAATAATCATATGTAGGTAGCTTTCTATGACCAAGAGCTTTGATAACCCTACATGGAGGATGAGTAATATTACTGTATTTTGCTTCACAGTAAAATATGGATTTTCCACAAGTTATACATCTCTCCAATGAGCAAACCATTTAATAGTATAAGTGTCATCTCTGCACCATTTAACACGTTGAATATCAGGACATGTTCTGGCTACCGGCCATCAGGTAAATCAAATCTGTTTGCACGTAATAGAGCGACCTTTAAAACAAGGCGATGACAAGACAGTTTTGCTTAGAGCAGAGAGATTAAGTGGTAGCACAGGTTAAATGCATTGCACCCCGTCAGCAAGACAGAGCTTGGTGTTAGAAGGGTAAGCAGGCCCTGACCTTTTGTGGTATTGAACAGAAACATGATATTTTATTAATTGTTTTTGCTCTTTTCTTGGTTAATAAGATAACATGAAATTCACATTGTTCATTAGATTAAGAGAATCTTAAAGATGTTACTTAGGGTCCATAAACGTGGCTGACTTTTTTCAAGGAAACAGTGGTCACCTATAGAGGTGATATGTAGTGTTCTCACCTTTTATAATAGAAACTGTTTCGGGTATGTTCACACGGCAATCTGTCCGGGACATAATTTTTTCGTTGGTGCGTAATTGCTCTCTGAAATTACGGTAATCATAGCTCTCATAGAGCTATGGAAATCTCATAGAGAGCTATGATTACCTGCTGTCTTCCTCGCCGAGTATTGAATGCCAGCAGTGTTGATCGATCTGATAGAGAAAAGATAAGATCGACTCGATCTTTACGTCTTTTTCGATCTTGATCCAATCTGATATTTTTACGGTTGGCTCGGATAAAATAAAAATCGAGACTTGCGATCGGCGCGCCATTTTCACTTTCACTTACAGCTGCTTCCTGTACTTTTGGTGGCATCATATCAGGGAATAGCACTAGGGGACAGGGATCAAAACAGTCACCAATGTGGGTGTAGGGAATTCTCATTGGCTGCTAAATCACATGAGCTGATAGTGTATGTTCCACTGTATTTCCTGTTTGATGCCATTCAAGTTATTCTCTGACTGAACACACTGCTTCTCTTGTGCTTAGGGTTGCAAGCAGGCAGGCACACACATTTCCAGCGTTTTGACAAAAGGAAAAGTTGCTAGTTAGATTAGTTAGGGTTGGGGAACAGCATGATTTGGGAATATAGGACAGCAGTAGTTAGGGGAATTTTCTATTTTGCTGCAGACGCATCTTTCCATCTTTTTTTGACGTTGCCCAAAAGTTCCTTGCTCCAGTTTTGGGGGACAGCCAGTGCACAAGACACTGTTCGGAAATCTGCTCTAAAAAGAAATTGTTTTGATATATTGGTTTCTTGTTGAAAATCTGATTCCGTGCCCAAAAGTTCCTTGCTCCAGTTTTGGGGGGACAGTCAGTGTTCAAGACACCGTTAGGAAATCTGCTTTAAAAAGAAATCGCTTTGATATCGTTTTGAGCACCTATTATATGATCCATCTTATGTCATCACTTGAGGATGGGCACTAATTGTTTCTATCGAAGGGTATTAGTTTAGTATTTTCTGGTAAAGTTCGATTTCTGAATGAAGTCGAAGTTTGGTGTAATTCGCTGGGAAAGTAAGAGCCTCGTTTCGTTAGTTATTTCGCTTAGCGGTAAGTGTGTTTCTTAATTGATTTATATGTGCTGCGAGCACATGGGCGTTACATGGGGCAAAGACTGTCTGGTGGAAGAAGGACGTCAGCTACATGAATTTTGAAGAGATGATGCCAATCAGGGGGGGGAGACCGGCGGATTCTGTGATGTCACCGACACTATATATGTCCTGGCGCGCAGACGCTGGGAGTTCATACCGCTTCTCACTGTACTGAGTTAGGAAGGTGCTGCTACGGCTGCTTGTGATATCTCATACTAAGAAACTCACTTTTTATACAGTCGATTTTTGGGGTGGTGTCACGATTTGTCTCTGAAGACTGCTTCTCTTAACGATTATATTTCGGATTTTGTGCGGGTATTGGAAATGAAGTCCTCGTGTGATCAAATGGCATCTGCATATACATTTTAATGCTATCTGCTCACCAGCACATTGAATTTGATCCAAGAGTTATTAAGCCTGTTCCTGTTGATTATTAATGGAAAAACAAGCTCGTTTTTCAATCCAAATACCATTTAATTTTTGGTTGCTCATTTCTTTTTAAGCAATTTAGATCCAGGGGTTAATTAAGCGATTGTTCTGCTGTTGTGGTCACTAAAGAAACGTTCTTTTCACCGCCAAAGTAGACATTTTTGTCTGTAGCAATAATTCATAACGGAGGTTAATTAAAAGTTTTTTTTCTGTTGTTTCTGTGCCGTTAATTACACGCACCACATTTTATAATCGCTACTAGCTGGTATTTTTGGGTGAATATTTCTTTTGCGCAATTTACATCCAGAGGTTAATTATACATTTGTTCTGATGTTGTGGTCACTAAAGAAACGTACTTTTTCAACAGCCAAAGGTAGGACATTTGTGCCTGTAGCATTAAATTCATAAGTGATAGTTTATTAAGTTTTTCTGTTGTTCTGTACCCGTAAAATTACCAACGCCATTTAACAAGCTACAAAGCTGGTAAATTTTTGGATGCTCATTTCTTTTGCGCAATTTAGATCCTGGGGTTTATTAAGCGTTGTTCTGCTGTTGTGCGTCACTAAAGAAACGTTCTTTTTCACCGCCAATGAAGACATTTTGTCTGTAGCAATATTCAAACAGAAGGTTTAATTACATGTGTTTCTGTTGTTCTGTGCCGTTATAATACTCGCCATTTTAACACGCTACAAAGCTGTAATTTTTGGTAGGCATATATCTTTTGCGAAATTTACATCCACAGAGGTTAATTAAGCATTGTTCTGCTTGTTTGTGGTCACTAAATGAAACGTTCTTTTTCACCGCAAAAGATTACATTTTGCCTGTAGCATAATTCATAAGTGCAAGTTATTACAAGTTTTTCTGTTTTTCTGTACCGTATTACCACGCCTTTTTGAAAAGACTCTACAAATCTGGTAATTTTTGGGATGCTCATTTCTTTTTGCGCAATTTAGATCCAGGGGTTAATATGCGTTGTCTGCTGTTGTGGTTCACTAAAAGAAACGTTCTTTTTCACCGCCAAAAAAGCAATTTTGCTGGTCCACTTTTCTAGCATAATTCATATACAAAGGTTAATTAAGCCTGTTTGTGCTTTTATATTCAGCAAAAATACACAGTGTTTTTAAACGAACACATACAAGTAAATTTTTCCTGGACATTGGTGGAGCCAATTTATTTCAAGGGTTACCCAAGCTTGTTTACTGGGTTCATTTGGAGACAAATACAGGGTGTGTTATTTATCATATACAAGATATCTTCATCAAAACAGTGTCTGTACATTTGTTGAATCAAACAGTTTGTCAGACTGAGAGGGTGGAAGGGTTCTTCACCTGCAGATGGCAGTCGGCACAAACATTCCTGGAGCAGGCCAAGGTCGCTGCACAGCAAGGGCGACCGTCGCAGCTGGGGTAACTCGGTGAGGCAATAACTGCCCGCTGTCATCTAGCGGGCCATGTGCTGACCAGCAAACCCAATGGTTTCTTGATTTGGTTAACTAGGTCATCCATTCCATCCAGATGACTTCTGACAAACCAGCCAAGAGTCGGTGGAAAACGTCAGACACAATCCTTAGTTGGCATGGTCCAGGAGTGGGTCAGCGGCCCTCACCTGTCCTCACACGCTCTGTCCCATCGGTTCCCTCAGCCAGAGATCATACTAAGTGGTCTGGGGCTCAGCGACACTATATAGCGAGGTATGAACATTTTGAGGAGGACAGTCAGCAGCTACCTTGGCAGTGAGAAATGGGGCCTATATCCCCTGCTTTTGCGTAGGCGACAAAGTATAGATGTGGGAGTGTGGCTTGGAGAGGTCATGTTGTAGGGTTCGGCCTATGCATACCATGACCAGTGATGAGGACAGCAGTGGACGAGGAAAACAAAACTAGATGATGATGTAGACGGACCGCATTTGGGCAGCGGAGAAGCAAGTGGAATCATCATCTTAGGTGAAGAGGGCATCAGCTTGCGCGTCAGCAGTGGCCGCACACAGCCAGCAATTGGGTTTGGTGGTTGGCCTGTGTCAGCTGGGTTTGCAGCAGTGTGGAGGTCGGGAGCCAAGCGGCCTGGGGGTAAAAAACGCTTTGCAGGTCAAGAAAGTAGCGGACAGGGGGCTCAGCTGACGGACTGGCAGCGGCGGTAGTAGTCACTCAGTGTGGAGCGTTGGCGGTAAAATCCGATATCGGCGGTGTGGCAGTTCTTGGCTATGGACACGGAGGAGCCGAATAATGGGTATATATAGAATCCTGTAGGGCAGAAAGGAAAGCGTGGAAAGGGTCGACTAACGTTGGGAAACCACGGCCATTGCATCACACATTCAGCGTCACCATCGGTGGCCTGGAGTGAAAATTGGGCTCAGATGTGGTGGTAAATCCTGCCGCCACAGCAGCAGCAGTGCCCAGTGGATCCGCCACTCGCCATTGCATGGCCAGTCCAGGATGGCACCTCCTCTGCAGATGGGAGCTGTTTCTCTTTGCCTTCTTCTCCTCGCGATACTCTGGCGCCAGCAGTCGTTCAGCGAGGCGATTGGCAAAGAGACAACAGTATTGTCCAACCATCCTAAGGTGCAGAAGCTGACACATGCTCCTGTCCAAGTTGTTGGTACTGCAAGTCCTCCCTTTTCAAATGGTGGACTCTGCAACGTGCAGAGATTCTAATAGATTTATGCCGAGCCGAGATGGAGAGTTCCAAGCCGTAATTTCTTTTCCAAAAAGGCAGTAACCTGCACTTCATAACAATTTGTAGATCAGAAAGTGGGCCAGTCCTTGAGCTTATCGTTTGTTCCAAGGGTGCACATGGGGCCGGCCCAGCGCGGACGTCTGGAGCTGTATTACGGTCAGGGCCAGTACATGTCCAAATGGCCCACATGGCAGTCGTTTCCAGCGAGGCGATGTAGGACGCGATTGCAACGAGGACAATGTATGTGTCCAACATTTCCTAAGTGCAGAATGCTGACCGTTCTGCTCACCTGTTCAAGTTGTTGTTACTGCAGTCCCTAACTTCCAATGGTGGACTCTGAACCATTCAGAGAAATAATGTCCTGTGACGATGCTGAGTTGGAGAGTTCAAGAAGTAATTTATTTTCCCAAAAAAGGCTGTCCAGCTCTTCTTAAATTTGTAGGAACAGTAGGTGGGCCGTCCTTGAGCTTATCGGTTGTTCCAAGGTGTACGGCAAGCGGGAGTCTGGGAGCTGTAACTCTCGGTCAGGGCCAGTAAATGTCTTTACGGCCCACTGGGGGGAATGTGACTTCCTGCCAACAGGCACTCAACAACTTGGACAGAGAGGGACGCGTCTCCTCAAACGTTGTCAAACTGTGGCTAAATGTGACCACAATGTCCGCCTCCTCCTCCTCATAATCCAACAACCATTAAGCCCCACCTAGTCTGATACATCATACCCACATGTGGAGTTTGCAGGGGAGTAGCTGTCCTGCCCTGGCCTGTGAGTGTGGCATCAGAGCGGGTGTTCAGTGCGGCTGGGGCCATCGTTACCCCAAGGAGAACCCGCTTGTCCACGGGAAATGTGGAACGACTGACCTTTGTCATGATGAATCAGGCGTGGATCGGCCAGGATTTCCACACAACAATGCCTTAGGTGTCATACTACATCAGCCATGACGCCTCACCCAAACTGTTAGAAATGAGTCTGGGTTCAAACTACCTGCCTCAGCCACTATTCTGATGCTGCCACCCGCCTGATGCCACACATCTGCTGCCAGTTTCTCCATCTGCCTACCACCATCTTTACCAGGGACTGGTAGTGCCACACCTCCACACTCTGTCATTGTGCCACTCTATGACCTCATGCTGCTGCTGTTGTTGTGACATCCACACTGTGTCATTGTGCCACTCTCTGACCTCATGCTGCTGCTGCTGCGGTCACCTCCACACCCTGTCATTGTGCCACTCTCTGACCTCATGCTGTTGCTCCTGCCGTCACCTCCACTCTCTGTCATTGTGCCACTCTGTGGCCTACTCCTGTTTGTGCCACCTCCACACTGTGTCATTGTGCCACTCTCTGACCTCATGCTGCTGCTGCTGATGATGCCGTGCCCTCCACACTGTGTCATTGTGCCAGTCTCTGACCTCATGCTGCTGCCGTGACCTCCACACTCTGTCATTGTGCCACTCTGTGGCCTACTCCTGTTTGTGCCACCTCCACACTGTGTCATTGTGCCACTGTCTGACCTCATGCTGCTGCTGTGGCTGCTGCCGTGCCTTCCACACTGTCATTGTGCCACTCTCTGACCTCATGCTGCTGTGACTGCCGCCGTCACCTCCACACTCTGTCACTAATGTTGCTACCTGAGCCCTCAGCTTGTTTTTTACCAACTGGTGCTGCCATGACATCATCAGGCTACATTTCTGCTTCAGTTTTTTGGTCAGTTTTGCCCCTGTAAGTGCCCAGGGAATTATATAGTGAAGCGATTCTAAGAGAGGCGGCAGTCATATGCGTGTCATACTAAAACACAACATTGTATGAAGACAAAACCAAGCTCCCCTCTGCATATTTAAGCAGGCACAAACTTGTACAGTACCCGCGGGGCTCTGTGCACCGGGAAATAGCTTTTTTTTTAACTGATTCGCCCGAATAATTCGGAACCGAAACAATTTTTAAAAGGAAAATTCGGCAAAGCCACCGAATCAATTTTGAAAAAATTCCCCCATCCATCATCAAAAACATACAGTGAAGGAATAATTATTTGATCATTGCGATTTTGTAAGTTTGCCCACTGACAAAGACAAAATATCTAAAAATTTAAAGGGAAATTTTAACTTTGAGAGATAGAATTCCAAAATTATAATCCAGAAAATCACTTGTATAAATTATAGAAATTATTTGCTTTTTGTGAGAGAAAACGTATTTATCCCCCACCAACCTTTAAAGATTTCGGCTCCCAAAACCATTTTTGATGCTCCTAACACTCGTCACCTTTAAAAACTCCAAAACCACAGTTTCAATTAATCAGTAGACTCAAACCTCTACAAATGGGAAAGCCCCAAATGTTTTAAAGGATGTCAGGGCAAAGCTCATAGACCTGCACAAAGCTAAAAGGGGCTACCAAAATTTTAGATGCGGGGTAAAGGGAACAACTGTTGGTGAATAATAAGAAAATGAAGGAATACAAAATGACTGCAATCGACATCGATTGGGACACAATGAAAAATCTCACCCCAGGTGTATCCTTGATCATGAGGAAGGTGGAGATCAGAAAAAAACTACAGGGGGGGAACTTTTTGATCTAAGGCACTGGACCACAGTCACCAGAAAACCTTTGGGTAACACTTTACGCGAAAAGGGTTTAAAATCCTGCAGTGCCGCAATCCCCCTGCTCAAAAAGGCCATGTCAGGCCCGTCTGAAGTTTTCCAGGAAAACCGGGTGAAAACTGTATTGGGAGACCCTGCTGTGGTCAGATGAGACAAAAATTTGAGCTCTTTTGGGATTAACCAAATGTCTGTTTGGGGGGAAAAGAAAGCTTCTAGACCCCAAAAAAGACCGTCCCCATGTCAACCATGGGGGGGAAAAATATCTTTTGGGGGGATTTCTCTCTAGGGCAAGGACTACTTCACCACACAAAAAGAATGGATGGAGCCATTACCGTAAAATCCTGAGTGACAACCCCTTCCCAGGACATAAAAAAAGGGACGTGCGGATCTTCCAGAAAAACAAGACCAAAAAATACAGCTAAGGGAAAAAAAGGAGTGTCCAAAAAGAAGCCATTAAATCTGAAGGGACTAGCCCTCTTCAACCTAAATAACATAGACAATTTTTGGAGAAGTTGAAGCTCCGAGTTGCAAAGCCACAGCCTCAAAATCTTAATAATTTAGAGATGATCTGCAATGAGGAATGGACCTAAATTCATGCTGACAAACTACATAAAACATCTGACTGCTATGTCTGCCACCAAGTATTAAGTCCTGTTTGCCAGAGGGATTGAATACTTATTTTTACTGCAAATGCAAAAAATTTTATAATTTATATAATGTGATTTCTAGATTTTTTTTTGGTATTCCATCTCCAAATTAAAAATTAACCTATCCTTAAAATTATAGACTGTTCATGTTATTGTCAGTGGGCAAACTTAGACAATCAGCAAGGGATCAAATAATTATTTCCTTCACTGTATATACTGTATGGCAAGAATATCGGTCCTAGTGTAATAGTTTATATTCCGAAACAGTATGCCAGTATTATTTGTCACTTTAAAAGATAGGATTGCGGGTTTCAGTGTTTAGGTATTTTTTGGTCCCTTTTTATAGGGGGTTGCTGATAATATGTGTACTGGTTTGGTCAGTAACAGTAATATTTGCTCCTTGTAAAGTTATGTTATGTTGTGACAATGGCCATTATTGAGGATCATCGAATTTGGCAACTTTTATTTTGGATGATTTTTTTTCTATAAAAATAAAATTTTTCTAAACATCATTAAAATATTTTTTTATGGTGCTGATCTGGTAGAGGAAGTTAGGCATAATTAGGCGTGTTTGTGCATGGTTCGAGACATGCCCTGGTGTGAACTCATGTGACTGGGTATGGTTATAGAGTGTGGTCTGATGTACTGTATATACTCGAGCATAAGCCGACCCGAATATAAGCCGAGGCATCTACTTTAGCCACAAAACACTGGGAAAACGTATTGACTCAAGTATAACCTAGTGTGGACAATGCAGCGGCTACTGGTAAATTTCAAAAATAATAATGGATACCATTAAAATTACATAGGCAGGTATAGACAGTTTAATGTACCCCATAGGCAGGGATAGGCAGTTTAATGTCCCCCATGTGAAGGTATATGTCCCCCATAGGCAGGTGTAGGCAGGTATATGTCCCCCCATAGGTAGGTATAGACAGTTTAATGTCCCCCATAGGCAAGTATAGACAGGTATGTGTCACCAATAACAGGTATAGGCAGTTATGGGCAGGTATATGTCCCCCCTTGGGAAGTATAGTCAGGTATATGTCCCCCATAGCAGGTATAGGCAATTATAGGCAAGTATATGTCCCCCATAGGCAGGTATAGGCAGTTATAGGCAGGTATATGTCCCTCCATAGTCAGATATAGGCACGTATAGGCAGGTATATGTCCCCCCATAGGCAGTTATAGGCAGGTATATGTCCCCTCATAGGCAGGTATTTGTTAAAAAATAAAAAAAATACAAGTACTTACCTTTCTCCCACACTGCTCCGATGCGTCTTTTTTCCGGCACAGGTGGCGTGATGTCATCAGGCCATGCTGCCTGTGCCGGAAACTCTGGAGGGGGCTGCAAGTCTGCTTGCAATAGTGTCTTCAGCTGTACGTGCTCCCAGAGGAGTCGAATATAGCTGAAGCGATCCCAGCAAGTATCCGGGCCATGATAGTGCCTGTGCACCGGCGGGTAACTCGAGGATCAGCAGTATGCGCTCCCAGGGGAGTTGCAGACAGCTCATGAATCTCCGCCATTGCAGCACCTGGACACAGATGGTTATCAAACAAGACAGGCAAACCTCTAAAGAAGCATTTATGCTATCTGCAATACATGAAAAAAACTTTGATATTCTTACTTCACATGTTTTGATCAAAAAATGTTTACGCCACCCCCGGCTTACAACGGGATCTCAAGGCGGGTGGTCCTACTCTATTTTTACCTCACTTTTGAGTCCAATTCAGACTTCTCATTTGGGTCAACAGACCTCCATAATACAGAGAGAAAAAGAAAAAAAGCACCAACCTTAAAAGCATACTGCACTAATCTAACAAACTGTGGAGGTGGGCAGAGTGCAAGAAACCAAAATGGAGGCATCCATTCCTCCCTATATAAATTAAAAGCAATATATGCCAAAAGCAATGTATAGTTCTGCACAAAAAAACATTTCTGAAAAACACAATGTGAATCTCAAAGTTTTTTTTCATGTATTGTAGATAGCATAAATGCTTCTTTCGAGGTTTCCATGTCTTGTTTGACAGCCCTTTTAGCTGATGGTGTGCCACTTGTATTGGAATGTGTGCATATATATGCCACAACCATGCAAGTGGCACCTACGTTCACATTGTGTTTTTCAGAAATGTTTTTTTGTGTAAAACTATACGTTGCATTTGGCATATATTTCTTGTAATTTATATGGGGAGGAATGGATGCCTCCATTTTGGTTTCTTGCACCCCGCCCATCTCCACAGTTTGTTAGATTAATGCAGTATGCTTTTAAGGTTGGTGCTTTTTTTCTTTTTCTCTCTGTATTATGGAGGTCTGTTGACCCAAATGAGAAGTCTGAATTGGACTCAGATGAGAGGTAAAATAGAGTAGGACCACCCGCCTTGAGATCCCGTTGTAAGCCGGGGGTGGCTTAAACATTTTTTGATCAAAACATGTGAACTAAGAATATCAAAGTTTTTTTCATGGACACAGATGGTGACTCGAGTATAGGCTGAGGTTGGCTTTTTCAGCACATTTTTTGAGCTGAAAAACTCGACTTATACTCAGTTATATTCCGCATTCATTAAATGTTGGAAGGTATGCTTTAGTTATGTTCACACGGCTTAATTACGATAATTCATAGCTCTCATAGAGAGCTATGAATTACATTAGTTTCCCCCGGAGTACAATACGCTCGTATTATATGCCGGGGAAGAGAAATGACATGTCACTTCTTTGCGGCGCTTACGCACCACCAATAATGAAAGTGAATGTGGCTGGCCTGGAGCCGCTCCCCTCCCTCCCTCCTTCCCTCCGTGCTTCTAAAACACATGGTACAGTATGCACCCCAATACGCTGTATGAATATACCTTTACACTCATACATGCTGATCGTTTTCCCAGAGAGGATAGGATCTTCCAGGAAGATAATGCAAAATATAACATGGCTGGAAATGTCTGACATTGGTTGGAAGAGCATGACCAAGTACTAACCTGGCTCCCTGATTTCCCAAACTTGAACCCAGTTGAGCATCTGTGGGACCACCTCGATGATGTTGTTGGCTCTATGGATCCTCCAGCATCTGTGGGATGTAGTCCGCATGGCTCTAGATACCTGTGACAACATACCAGGACTTTATTGAATAACTCCCAGCCCATCTAGCTGCTATCCGTACTGCACAGTGTTTTCTCTGGATATTAGATACTGTTAGTGTTTACCTCTGCTTACCCTGACGGGCATGCTGGAAATTTTCATTTTTCTGAACATGTTTAAGCATCAGGGGGTTTCACAGCGAACAACAGTTTCCAGATTTCAATCTACGTCTGTTTTGTCATTAGGATTGTAGCACATTTTTCATCTCTCTTCTTCAATAAAAAAACTCACGTCAACCTGTTTCAGCAGTGCAATGCACCATGCATATGAATAGGACTTTATAAAACCCAATTCACATGCTCAAGAAAAAAATTCAAGATAAAGACCGAGCATGCTATACATTTTAAAATCCATTGCATCCTCATTTTTCTACATCCAAACTAAAAATGCATGCATATGGCAAAGCCTCAAGTCAGGGGCAGAGGCGTAGCTATAATTAAAGGACCCCAAAGCAAAATGGGATGGGCACCTACCGCCAGATAATAGAAAGCTGTAGCATTTGTAACATTTATACATATGTACATACAGTTATTTATATACTTATATGTAAATAAACATTGATTTTAGTATACACTGTAAAGATATGCCATTGATAACAGAACCCACAATGTAGTGCTAGATAGCAGAAAACCACTAATTTGTTATTCCCCACAAAAAGAAACAATATTCTTGCACTTGAGTGGGCCCTTCAACCTTTGGGTCTCATAGCAGCTGCTATACAGTATGTATAGTTCTACTCACAGGGGTCACCAACATTCATTTTAATTTTTTTTTTCCAGGACTGGACTGGGACTAAAAAGCAGCCCTGGCACAAAACCCCATTAATCAACATACAATATTCATCTTCGGATTTTCCATTAGTCACACACTTTAAGGCCTCGTTCACACGGCGGATTTTAACACGGCTATGGCCGCGGGTTCCAACGCGGTTTCCGTGGCCAAAACCATGTCCAAATCCCGCCCAGTTTATTAACATGGTTTTCTATGGGAAACTGCGTTAATAATCACACGCCGCGGGTTTGGCCGTGGCTTTGGGGCCGCGGCATTGCCGCGCGTGTTTGAACACTCCCCTGTCAATTCTTAACAGGGAGTCCTCCTGACAGCCGTGGCCAGACCCATGGCCAACGCCGGCGTGTGAACAGGGCCTAACACTTTCTAAAATAAACAACACTATCAACAAAAAGAAAGTGAAAGTGGCGTATAAAAAATCCCTAATCATATGATCAGGGACAGGCTTGAACTTGCCTTTTCAATCAGGGACAAGTGTATGCTGCCATTATACAAGCGGTATTATATCCCACAATACTGCCATAGTGATCACGTAGTTGCCAGACATCAGTTCAGGTCACCATTGCATGACTGTGAATACAGCACTAATCATAAACAGAAGCAAAATAGACACTGACTTCCAGTGACTCACAGGTGACGTCTTCTGTTCTATTCCTTTTCTTCTCTATTTGGTTCAAAACGCCATAATGACTTCTTCAAGCAACAAATCATCTCTGCAGAATTTACCACACAAACATCTTAGACTCCTCTTTTTTCCAGCACCTCCCTACCTGTATCAAGTACATTGGATAGGTATATAGGCCACTATTAGGTAGGTATATAATCTCCCCATTAAGTTGGTAGGCATATAGGCACCCAATAGGTAGGTAGGTAAGTACCCCCCATTAGGTAGGTGTATAGGCCGGCCACAGTTGCCAGAAACCCAGTGGCCCATTGAGATTATGATCTCTGCTAGGACCCCCAGTGATCAGCTGTAATCAGCATGACAGCAATTGTTCAATTCCCTTGCTGTGTCAATACAGATAAAAAAACAACATTAAATGTCTAATACACATGAGCTCTCTTCTGGAAGGAAGTGATAATTTGCATACCTTTTCCCAGGGAGCATTTTCTGTAAGACTCTCTATGCCAGCTGGCAATTTCTGGAAGGATAAACAATGCCCCCTGAGGGCTATGCCTAATGCATGAACATGCAGGGTGCTCCAGCATGAGTGAATAATGGTCTTTCGAGCTGCTCACCACTACTGCTAATTCACGAAGGTCCCAGATGAAGCACCCCTCTCTATTAACTACGTATAACAATTAGTTTTCTAAACCAGACAATTTTGAATCGAGAATGGTAACAAAATGTTCCATTAGATGGCAGCATCTTCATGTAGCTGAAAGCTGAGATCCATCACTGCAACTTCAATATTACTGGTTGCTTAAAATTTTGAACTAAAAAACTCGAAAACAAAATTCTGGCTGTCAAAGGGCCATTTATCATATTTTTTGCTTTTTTATAGGAAGTCCATATTCATTTAATATACTGTTGTTATTTTTGGTTATGCTTGCTTTTGACAGGGAGTTTAAGAAAAAACCCAAAAAAACATGTGGAACCACTCATATACCTCATCCAATACATTCGGATGAAAGAAAACCAACCGAACTGCATAAACATCTTCTTTCCCCCACTTGCTTTTACGAATTTCAAAAAAAAACTCCAGGCAAGACAGCATTTCTGCTCCTTTTTGAAAAACCACCCAACAAGATTCCCACAGGACTGTTCATAATGTTAGCAAAGAGTTTTTTTTTTTTTGTCTAAAGTTTAGTTGGTCATACACATTAAATGAAGTTTGGCTGACTGTGGCAGTTCCTTCAAAAACTAATAGGCGGCTGTTGCTATGCCATTAAAAAATAATCCAGAAAAATGATAGATGGGATGGCAGCATATGCAAAAAAATCACTTTAATTTCAAGAGTTTCTCCAAATATTTGTGTTTTTAAGGGCCATTGAAAAACTTAAAGGTTTTTAGTTTATATGTAATTGTTATTTTGTGGAGGGGCCCGATAATATTTTTCAAATTTGTCTTTAAGGTAGTTGGGAACACTCACCGTAGGAATGTGCTTTTGCATTTGGATATTCTGTGCCGTACCCATTATGTTTTTGTTTGTTGGCCATTAAAAAAAAAATACTCACCTTCCTCTGGTGCCCAGTTCCAGGGCTGCATCTCTCCAATCTTCTGTCTTCTACTGCCAAACAAATATGCCACTTCGGCGCTGGAACCAGGTAAATGAGGGAGGTGAATGTAGGCTTTTTCTTCTACTGGGGCCCTTGGGGCTGCCTATTAGGTTTTTTTTTTTTTTTTTTTTTTTGGAACGAGACAACCCCTTTAAGATTCTCTACTATCAGAAGTAAAAAGAGAGAAACTAGAATATAATAGCATCAGAGGATTCACAATCTGGAACCGCATTGTCTGATGCAAAGGTATAGCCACCAGACATCTACCTAAAGGTTTTCAGGGTTAATATTACTGCCTGAGAAGGTAGGGCTGGAATATTTTATCACATATCACTTGCTGGCCAATACTACTTGTAAAACGCCTGGAAGAATCATTCAACCATGGTCTTCCCCTCAAAGGTTTAGAACCTGATTGATTATGTTCAACGGCGTGAAGGGGCAATGTTGGTAGATCCAGCAGAAAAGTAATGACCACCTTCAAACAGGGTTTGAAGAAATTAAAAGACATTGAACTATGGCAAGGTCCATTTCCATATTAAGCAGATCTCAAAGATGTTGCAAGCTACTGAGTAGTTTATGTGGGAGGAAGGTTAATCTTGGGTGAGAAACTTGATGGGGTACAAAAAAGAGGAGTACATTAAATTAAGTGGAAAAAGATATGGCCCATGTATAAAAACTGTTTGGTCAAAAACTCCTTTTTTACACTAGGGAACTTGCAAAAATGAGTTTTAGACCTAACATTTTCATACAGGGGCCCTAGTTTGGTTCATGACAAAAATGAAAAAAAGGGGGCCCTTTTTAGAAAATTACACCGACAACAGAATAAAAGTTTTTTATTTTGTTTCAAAAGGGCCGAGGGGATCAAAATTTGAAATATCGTAGATTCTAAGCGCCTCATAATTCAGTCTTTTTTTTTTATTTGTTTCTTTTTTTAATTTTTTAAATTTTCGTTTATACCCCATTTTGATAGATATGATGGTAAAAGTAAAATTTAACTTTTAAAAAAAAAAAATTTTTTTCGTGCCGGGTTTTAAATTTAATTTAGCAGACAACAAAAACCCTTAATCTCAAGATAGAAGAAAATAAGGGTTTGGGGATTTTGGGATCCCTATGTTTTAAAGTCGGGCCGGCACTTCGGAAAAAGTTAGTTTTGGGACGCCACGCTTTGTTTTAAACAAAGTAAAATTAGGATTTTGAATACCAATAAATTTTTAATAATGTATTTTTTGGATTTGATTTTTTTAAAAGGGTTTTTGAATAAATTTGATGGAAGGTAATCTGAGAGCAAAAAATGTGGTAATTTCAACCAACCATGTATTTTAAAGGATAGGGGGGGTTTAAAAATAAAATTTTGTAATTGGTAAAAGTTATTAAATTTTAAAAATTAAATGGTCATGTTTTTTTGGGGTATTCGGGGACTATTATTGAACTGGTTCATTGTAAACTTTTGGCACTAAATGTTTAAAACCATATGGGGGTTGGGGTGTCAAAAAGAATGTACTACATAAGGGAACATACAATCTAAACCCCCCGCCATTCCTAAATAAACTTTTTTGAAAAGCCTATACTCCCCTTATTAAAGGGGCAATAAATTAAACAACAAATTTATATTTTTTTTTATATAATTTCAATGTCTTTAAGCTCAATTAATTTAAAAACTAACTGCCTCTTATATAGTTCCTTTAAAAGTGTTAAAGGACACCAAACCAGCAGAACTTCATCAAGCTAGCAAGGTGCTGCCCAACAAGTCCCCGATTCTATTATTTACCCCCTACTTGCAAAGCAAAGGAGAATGGTACAATGAGGGATAATAGGGACAGGGACATGAAAAGTATTCTTGAAGTGCTAGATTAAAACCTGGAAGTGGGTCTTAATACAATGACTACTAGCAGAAGTGAAAACGGCTAAGGAATTGAACGCTTATCATCAAACATCATGGACTTTTTAGTAGTCTGTTTTGTAAGTGTTTTGCTTCACTGTATAAAGTATCACCTTCATTAACTTCTTAGCATTTACATTACCAATAACAGTGCAGTTAGTCATAGAACACCAAAGCTGCATTACCTCATCAATCTAATAATAACACTGCCCAACAAGCCACCGATTCTACTATTTGTCCCCCACCTGCAAAGCACAGCAGAATAGGACATAATCAGTAACAAAAGGGATAGGGATATAAGAAGTATTCTTAACGCCCTTGATCAAAACTTGTTAGTAGATCTCAACACAATGATTACTAACAGTAGCGAGTACGATCAAGAAATGGAATGATTGTCATCAACATCATGAACTTTTTAGTAATCTGTTTTTGTATTTTTTTCCAATACTTCTATATTACAAGAAAAATACCAACAGTTAAGCAACTCAACTAGGTTGCATAGCAAGTAGTATGTTTAAACTTATTCCCACATTTACTTAAACTGGCATTTTCTATACCACTGTAAGCAAAAAATGTAGTTGAAGGTATTAGCACCAAACATTTGGAGCTGTCTAAAGAATAGCGATTTAGGGGAATTACAAAAAATGTCTAGGCTTGGTAGTTTTACATGGCTTTTGTGGCACGTACGCGGGGGTTTTGGGAACCAGTGCTATCACGTGTAATCCCCAAAGCACTGGGGTGTGGGGGGGGGGGGGTGGGGGGGGGGGGGGGGGGGGGGGGGACTGGGAGGCCTTAACCAGACATTTTTTATAATGTCTCCATAATCTAAACGTGCTATGAGCAAAATTAAATTTGTAGCACAATTTGTGCCAGTTTCTGACTCTCATTCAAAACTCAGCTCATTAGACCGGGTCTACATTCCTCTGCCATTCTCAAATTAGGTGAGTGTTAAAAAAAAATTCATGCATTTTTACACAAACTTGGCATGCACCACAAAGTGACTTTTTAAGTGCCAAAATCCCAGTCAATAAATGTGGATTACAGCACCAAAACTTCCGAACTAGTGAACTGGATCAAAACTTTCTTTTCGTAATGATGATCCCATTGTCCCGTATACAAATTCCATAAAAAAGGAACATTATTTAAAGGGGGTTTTACTGGGAACAAAGAAAACATTTTTAAGTGGTTTGCCTGAGACTTTTTGTTAATCTTTCTGTGATGTTTTCTTTGCTAATTTGTTCTTTTCCTGAGCAACCTTATGTAGCCTCCCTTCTCTGCAGCCAAGCAGCAGCATTTCCTGTTTCAGTGCTGTTTCGTTTTAGACTGTAGAACTAGATGCCCCAGGAATTTTTGATGTGTTTTGTCTAGCTTCCTCCCACACAACCTCAGCCTCAATGCACACTTCTTCTTTCTTCTTTCATGTTTAAATTCTTGGGAGGCAGGACCAAAAGGCTGTGATTTCAAAAACTGCTCTAAAGTATGCACACCCATTTGGTTAGCTGATCTCCTGGGCTCCACACAGTGCTGTTTTCTGTCTGTCGAAGGCTCATAGAATTACTAAGCTTCCTGTCATCAAACAGCTGATGAAGTACTGCAGGAAGCCCACAGAAAATGTAGATAAAGTACCGTCATTTGGAAGATATATTATTTAGAAAAAAATATTATGGTCACTTTGACATTCAATGTACAAGCAACAGGTCCTGGAGAACTGCTGATATGGTTAAACTTGAAAGCAAAATTTTGTCGGCACCTTCTCCATAAAAATATATCAAAACTTTATTGAAGCATATTAAAAATTTCCATAAAAGTGTAGGAACACAAAAACTTACGCATTTCTGGTCATTTTACTGGCCCTTGATCACAGCATAAACAGGTAGGTACACTCCTCCCCTTAAATAGCAGTTCAACATTTTTAACTCTTTGATGAAAAGAAAGAAATAACATCTAAGTTAAAGGGGTTTTATCATTACATTAACTGGTCTTCAAAATAAGGGGACAGTGAAAACAAGCAACTTTGCAATTGGATGTCATTTGCAAAACTGTCTTGTTTTCACTGTCTCCCTTATCTTTGTTTTCTGTTAACACTGCTCCCCAGTGCTGGTCGGATCCCACCTCCTGTCATTTCAGTGGCTGACGGCTCTACTAATTTACATTCTGTCTGGCCCCTGGTCATATTCACAGGAGCGTGCATTCCTGCCTCTCTCACTCAGAAAAAGGGTCCGGCAACATTTCACTCTGCACAGCCAGCAGCTCCACAGTAACACTGCAGCTGCTTCTACAATCAAAAAACAACAGAATTGTGCTCGGTGCCTAATGCTGCTGCGTGTAAACATAGAAAGGAGACAGATCTGTGCTGCTCTGGATGAGTTCATAGAAGACTGGATTCAACTATAACAAACCTCCAGCTGTGAGAGGAGAAGAGATCAGTGCTCTGAGTTCATAGATGACTGTATAGACTGAATGCAGGTCTGTGGTATGTAAACAAACAGCTCTTACAAAATAAGACTGCATAGGGAGAGGAATGACACTGTGATATGTGAACTCAGACATAGATGGGGGGGGGGGAGCTCAGGGATTTGCTACCTCCTCCCACTGTTCTCAAACAAACACACTCACTGGGGAGCGAGCATGAACATTGAAGGGGGGGGGGATGATATCATCCCCCGTCAGTTAATAAACATCTAGCTGGAAGGGGAAGAAATGCCCCTGGATATATATTGCATCACAGTAAACAAACAATACATGGACATAATTGCATATTTTAACATATTTAAGGGGTTGGCTCACTACATTGATTCATCTTACCTCAGTCCTGTTTTCTTGGTTTCATTTTGAATTCAGGGACGTATTTACTGGCTTTTACTGACCTACAGTGATGAGCTGCTGAGGACACCAGGTCTGTAGCTATAACGACCAGCGCTAGCAGCCTATCAGGAGAGATCAAACAGGTCTGTAGCTATAGTGACCTAAGGAGCTGATGCAGTCCATTCAAGAGGGGATATCTAGGAATAGGTAGGATATTGTTAATGGACACATATTACAAAGTGACTTGTTTGCGCAAGATCTTTAACATAAAAAGCAATCCTTGTAGCGAGACAACCCCTTTAAACATTTAACCTACTGAGTAACATCATTAAGGCTATGTCCACACGATGTATTGTGGCGCGTACTGTACGCGCCACAATACATAGCGTGCTTCGGGGACTCGCGCTTATCAGCGTGTACTCCCGAGGCATGGAGGGGCCAGCAGCCCATAGACATGCATTACTTGCGGCACTTACAATACGTACATATCACTTATCTCCACGCGCGTACAATACGATCATATTGAATGAGCGGGGAAAGGAGGCGTACTCCATAGTTCTCATAGACGCGTATCTCATCCATATAAGAGCGCAAATACGCGGCGAAATGTGCCATGTGAACATACCCTAACAGTACAATGCACAAAAAAAAAAATCCTTTCCTTCTCTTTTCTTTTCCAGCTTAAACCATTACTGGCTGTTGCAGTGTAGCTCAATATTCTACAATCGGTGACTGCCATAGCTGGGGGGACTTGCTTAGACTTGTAGTTTTATCAAAATTGGAGAGTCATAGGTTGCTGTCATCAAATAATTAAGTTATCAGCAATATTTCCCATCACCAGCAATTATGGTAATAAACCTGCAGATTCTGTGTGCTTGCATTGCCTGTGTCAGCAGCAAATTTCATGTACTGTTGACATCTGTCTGCATTTTCTCAATAGGGAATTGAAAAAAAGTAGTTCCATTATTAGAGTCTCTCTGAACTGTCTACTGATACAGAGTGATATAGAGTGCCTGTATACTGCTGATGGAACATAGAGGATGTAACAGGGAAGTCCTTGCACAATAATTAAGGGATTGTTCTCATGTCAATCCAGATCTGGGCAAATTCAAAACGTGATTTTCCATCTTAATTTCAAATTCTGACCGGCAGAATTCTCAAAAAAATATGATTTAAAAAAAATTAAGGAAACAGTACTGTGAAATGCCATTTAGGAGCAAAGTTTTCTCTTAAAATAAAACTTCAATTAGTTTCAGCAAACTGCTGCAGAGAAGGCAGAAGTGATGTCAGGTGAAAGGGCATTGTTTTTGGGCAGTTCTCCTGCACAGCCTTATTAACATAAAGCCATTTTAATATTGCCCTTTGTGTTAAAGAGTTGTTTCACAGAGCCACAAGCAGCTTCACACTCAAATTTCCTGGTCAGGCTGTGGGTGGTTCTGCATCAGTAATTGGCATATCAGCATTGTTATTTATGTTAACCCCTTACCGCCCGGGCCAGTTTTGGCCTCTCTGACAAAGCCCCATTTTTTAAATCCGGCATCTGTCACTTTATGTGAGAATAATTTTTTGACACTTTTACCTATCCATGTGATTCAAAGATTGTTTTCTTTTGACACATTGTGATTTAAGATAGTAAGAAATTTTGGTCCAAAAGTGCTTGTTTATTTGTGAAAAATAACAAAGTGTCATGAAAAATTAAAAAATTTACCATTTCAAACTATCAAAAATTTCTGTGTGTAAGACAGTTATTCCACAAAACATAGTTATAACATCATCAACCATCTGTCTACCTGTAGGTTGGCATCATTTTTTAATGTTTTTTTTTTTCCAACATAGGGGGCTTAGAAATTTAGTAGTAATTTTTCAAATTTTCAATAAAAAATTTGCAATATACAATTTTTAGTACCAGTCCAGGTTCAAACGTGACTTGATCGGCCTTACGTTAGATACCACCCATAAAGGCTCATCTAAGAAACTAGACTCCTTAAAGTATTCAAAACACATTTAGAAATTTTTTATTTAACCCATTAGGTGTTTCACAGAAAAAAAGGCAAAGTGGCAATTTCAAAATGTTATTTTTTTGCAAATTTTAAAATTTTTATATCCCAATTCACAATAATATGGTAGATGTGATCAGTGAAAAGCAAACTTAACATTGGATTCCCAATTCTGCCTGTGGTCAAGAAATCCTATAAGTGGCCCTAGCGCGCTATATTGGGCTCAAACTACAATCCCCAGAATTTTAGGAGAACCAACGAACACGGGGTCTCATTTCATTATGATTTATTTTTAGGCGTCCATTTCAGGTTGCGGACAACCCTAAGTGCTAAAAACTTAATGAACACCCCCTAAAAAGACCCCATATCGGAAACTATAGATACCCCTTAAGAAATATATACAGGGTGTATGAGGAAAGATCAACCCAACAGGTGTTTCACTAAATTTTTTAGCGTTAGACTGTGAAAATGAAAAAAAATATTTTTTTTCCTACAATACTGCAATTAGCGAAAATTTTTAATTTTTAAAAGGAATCCTGAAAAACAGCAGCCAAATTATTTTTTGTGTCAATTTTCTTTCAGTTCGAGCAAAATGGCCTACAATGTGGGTGTAAAAACTGCTGTTTGGGCGCAATGTCAGGCCATATAAGAAGGGAGTGCTATTTTTGGCTTTGGAATGCAAATTTTGGTGGGGCAAGTCCGTACTTGCAAAGCCCCCAAAGTACCAGAACAGTGAAACTTTCCAAAAGTCACTCCTATATTAAGATTCACACCTCTTCAGGATCTCATCTATGGTGTATAGTGGCATTTTGGCGCACAGTAGTTCCATTGTTTTTTTTTTACATTGGCCAAGAAAAATGGGAGGAAAAAACGCAGTTCCGCCATTGTTTTTTGGGCTTCAATTTTACCGTGTTCACTTTGCAATGTAAATTACAGGATAACTTTGCTTTGCAGGTCGGTAAAATTGCAATGATATAGATTATATATAGTTTTTATACTTTTACACAATAGAAATATGTTTATAAAAAATTGCGTTTTTATGATGTCCTATTCTGATAGCCATTACTTTTTAATTTTTCTGTATACAGACTTTATTATGGGCTTTTTTTTTTTTGCGGATGAGTTGAGTTCTTATTAGTACCTATTATGGGGGGCATATGACGCATTGCCCACTTGATTTTTATTAAGGTTTTTGTGAGGAGCCTTGAACAAAAAACAGCATTCCTGATGATTTTTATTTATATTTTTTCCAATCAGCGGTCACTACTGTTGTATAAAATGACATGCTATTTTACTCACAGGTCTATAACCAAATTTATATATTTTTATGTATTACTCTTTTACGCAATAAAAACGACTGTTTTTCAAAAAGAAATCACGGTTTTTGCATCGCCATAGTCTGAGAGCCATAACTTTGTTTATTTTTCATTTTCTGTGTACGACTTGTGTAGGGGCTTGTTTTTTTGCGGGATGTGTTGACCGTTTTCAATTGATATAATTTTTGGGGGACAAGAGTTTTTTGTTCAGTTAAATCCATTTTTTTTAAGTCAGGGTGATAGAAATTACTGCAATTAGAGATGGGCAGAATTTCCCGAAATTCGTTTCGTTCACATCGCCGAATTTCTCGGCAAAAAATAACATCGTTCGCGAATTTACTTCGGCACGAATCACGTTAAAAAAACGGCTTTTCCAGCTGGCACAGAGCCTGCAGGGTGCTGTAGAACGTTGTGCCATGCTTAAATATCAGAATGGCTTGGTTTGGTGCCTTCCATACAATGATGTGTTTTAGTAAAGACACGCACATGACCTGCCGCGCTCTTAGAATCTGCTTCACTATAAAATTCCCTTGGCACTAAGAGGGCAAAACTACCAAGTAAAACTGAAGCGGGATGTTGCCTGATAAAGTCAGAGCCAGAAGAAATCTGGAAAAAAACAAACTGAAGCTTCAGAGTGGCAACATTAGTGACAGAGTGTGAGGAGACCGGCGCAGCCACAGCCTCATGAGGTCAGACAGTGGCACAATGACATTCAGGAGATGCAAAAAACAGGAAAAGTACACAGAGAGCACAATTACTACAGTGGTTGGAGGTACGTCAGCCAGCACATGAGGTCAGACAGTGGCACAATGACACAGTGTGAGGTCAACGGCAAGCAGCCACAACAGCAAGCACAGAGGTCAGGCAGTGCAAAATTCACATTCTGGAGGTGGCAAAAACAGGAGTAGGCCACAGGATGGGACAATGACACAGTGTGAATTCACGGCATCAGCCAACGTCAGCAGCAGCATGAGGGCAGACAGTGGCACAATGGCACAGTGTGGGGTCACAGCAGCAGCCACAGCCAGCAGCATGAGGTCAGACAGTGGCACAATGACACAGTGTGGAGGTCACTCATCAGCCACAAGCATCAGACAAGAGTCAGGCAGTGGGCAAAATTCACATTCCTGAGGTGGCAAAAACTGGAGTAGGCCAAAGATAATTGGGACAATGACACAGTGTGTAGGTCACGGCAGCACCACAGCACAGCATGAGGTCAGACAGTGGCACAATTACATTTCTGGGGTTGGCAAAAACAGGAAGTAGACCACAGAAGTGGACAATGACACAGTGTGGAGGTCACTACAGCAGCCACAGCACAGCATGAGGTCACGAGTGGCACAAAGACACAGTGGGAGGTCACGGGCCAGCAGCCTCAGCAGCACATGAGGTCCAGGCAGTGGCACAATGACACAGTGGTGGAGGTCACGGCAGCAGCAGCATGAGTCAGGCAGTGGCACAATGACATTCAGGAGGTGCAAAACAGATAAGGCCACAGAGTGGACAATGACTCAGTGGTGGAGGTCACGGCAAGCAGCCACCCAGCAGCATGAGGTCAGGCATTGGCACAAATGATCATACTTGATGTGGCAAAAACCAGGAGTAGGCCACAGAGTGCCACAATGACACAGTGTGGAGGTCACGCAGCAGCCCACAGCAGCAGCCTTCGGTCAGCAGTGGCAACAATGACACAACAGTGTGGATAGGTCACACGCCAGCAGCCACAGCAGCAGCATGAGGTACAAACAGTGCACAATGACACAGTTGGAGTCACGGCAGCAGCCACACAGCAGCAGCATGAGGTCAGACAGTGGCACAATAACAGTGTGGAACGGTCACGCAGCAGCACAGCAGCAGCAATGAGTTCAGGCAGTGGCACAATGACATTCTGGAGTGGCAAAACCAGAATTAGGCCACAGAGTGGCACAATGACACAGTTTGGAGGTCACGGCAAGCACCACTCAGCACATGAGGTCAGACAGTGGCACAATGACACAGTGTGGAGGGTCAACGGAAGCAGCCACAGCAGCAAGCAATGAGGCCAACAGTGGCACAATGACACAGTGTGAGTCACGGCAGCAGCCACAGCAGCATCATAAGTCAGGCATGCACAATGACATACTGGTGGGGCAAAAACAGGAGTAGGCCACAAGAGTGGGACAATGACACAGTGTAGGAGGTCACGGCGAGCAGTCCACAGCAGCAGCAGGATGTAGGCAGTGGCACTATGCATTCTGGAGGTAGCAAAAACAGGAGTAGGCCACCGATTGGCAAATGACACAGTGTGGAAGTCACGGCAGCAGCCCACAGCGACCAGCATGAGTCAGACAGTGGCAAAATTACAGATGGGAAGTGGGTGGCAATACCAGTCCACTGGTAAAGATGGTTGGGTGGCAGATGGAGAAACTGTCAGCAGTATGTGTGGAATCGAGGCGGTGGCCGGCAGTCATAATAGAGACTGAGGCAGGTAAGTTTGAACCCAGACTAATTTCCTCACAGTTTGGGTGAGGCGTCATGGCTGATTTGTAGTCTGACGCCTAAGGCATTAGTGGTGATGAAATCCCTGGCCGATCCACGCCGTGATCATCTTGACAAAGGTCCGGTTGTTCCACCTTTCCCGTTGACAATAGGGTTCTCCTTGGGTTAACGATTGCCACCGCCGAACTGAACACCCGATCTGATGCCACACTACTGGCCGGGCAGGACAGCTTCTCCCCTGCAAACTCGACAACTGGCGGCCACACATCCAGTTTGGCTGCCCAGTAGTCCAGCGGATCTTCTAACTGGGGTGGCAGAG
Organism: Phyllomedusa bahiana; assembly: GCA_025379985.1. Taxonomy (NCBI): domain Eukaryota; kingdom Metazoa; phylum Chordata; class Amphibia; order Anura; family Hylidae; genus Phyllomedusa; species Phyllomedusa bahiana. Next base: position 40,269 of record JAODAL010026069.1, read on the forward strand.
TGCTGTCCAAGTAGGCCACCACCTGTTGGTTCAGGGACTGCTCCAGGACCTGCTGCTGCTGCTGGCACTACCCTCCTCACTAGGCGGGTGAAGGAAGCTGCTCATCAGTGACTCCAGACTTAGGTTACTGCTGATGGAGCTGGTACTGCTCCTACCCCCCCCACCTTCACCCAGAAGCCGCGGCAGTCGTACGTGATCGCTGAGGACCCCCCCGGTCAGACCTGTCAGAGGAGGGACGATGCCGCACATCGGCAGCGGCCACTGATTACGGAGGATTTCCCTATAGTATTTGAGTTTGTCCTCCCTCTCAATAGCTGGGAAAAAGGCTCCCATTTTGGACCGGTAGCGAGGGTCCAATAGGGTGGAGAGCCAGAAGTCATCCCTCTGCCGGATGCTGACTATTCGGCTGTCACTAGCCAGGCAAATAAGCATGCTGCGGGCCATCTGCACAAGTGACTCCAAGGGGCTCCCTGCCTCCATTTCCACTGTATACTGCCACGGTGCTTGGGAGTCATCTGCCTCGTCTTCCTCATCTCCATCCACCTCCTCCAGCTGCTCCTGCTCCTCCTCTCTTGTCACCTGGGTAGAAAATCCACTCATTTCACCAGACAATGCTTCTGCTCCAATGTCCTCCTCCTCCTCCATTTCAGTCCCCACCGGACTCATGTGGCCACGAGATGTAGTCGCCACGTCTCCAGTCCCCTGCCCAGACAGATTTTTCAGCATCTGTTCCAGGACATGAAGCAGTGGAATGACGTTATTCATCCCGTAGTCCTGGCGACTGACAAATAACGTGGCCTCCTCGAATGGCCTCAACAAACGGCAGGTGTCACGCATGAGCTGCCACTGGCTGACATCAAAGTTACACAGGGTACTTCTGTCTGCCTGGATCATCAAAAAAATCGTTAATGGCCTTTCTCTGTTCATACAGTCGGTCCAACATGTGCAGGCTGGAATTCCAACGGGTGGAAACATCGCATATCAGAGTGTGTTGGGGAGGCCGTTCTGCCGCTGCAACTCGAGGAGGGTGTTCCTGGCTTTGTACGAATGGATAAAGTGCATGCACAGTTTTCCTGGCCATTTTCAGAATGTTCTGAAGATGGTGGAAGACTTCAGGAACCTTTTCACAACCAGATTGAACACGTGCGCCATGCAGGGCGCATGGACCATCCCTCCTCGGTCAGCGGGGACACATGTTCCTCCCATTGTCCGTCACCATGGTTCCGTTTGCAGTTGGCGCGGAGAAAGCCACACATCGATTTCTTGCTGCATGACGCGGAGCAGTTCCTCCCCTGTGTGGCGTCTCCTGTCCAAGTTGTTGGTGTGCCTGGGCCGGGGAAGACATTCCCCCGTGGGCCGTAAAGGACATTTACTGGCCCTGACCGAGTTACAGCTCCAGTTTGTCCGCGCTGCTTTGATTTTGGAAAAAACCGTAAGCTTAAGGACGCCCACCTTCTGTTCTACATATTTATAAGTGTGGTACTCCCTTTTTTGGGGAAAGAAATTAGGCTTGGAACTAGCCATTTGTTCTCGAATGGTGCAGAGTCCCCTTTTGGGAAAAAGGGGGGGACTGCGCCCCAACAACTTGGCGGAGCACGGTCAGCTGCGCACCTTAGAGGGTTGGACGCTACTGTTGTTTTTTGCAATCCCCTCGCGAACGCCTGCTGGCGCCATGAGTAGCGAGGAGCAGGAGCATCTGGACCGGGGAGATGATTCAAAGAAAAAACAGCCCCTTCTGCAAGCTGGGGGACCCTTGACTGGCTGAAGGGGCATGCTCCCACTGGGCGCTGCGGCGGCGGGATGGACCCCCACATCTGAGCCAGTTTTCCCCGGCCACCGGTGGTGACCTGCATGTGTGCGCAGGGCCGTGGTGCCAAAGTTAGCTCCCGGGGACGCTTACTTTTTGGCCAAGATTCTACATATCCCATATTCGGCTCCTCCGGTGTCTTAGCAAAGAAAATGCCACACCGCCGGTAAACGGATTTTTCCGCCAACGCCCGCACTGGTGACTACTCCGCTGGCCTGGTGAGCCCCCGTGCCGCTACTTTCTTGGACCCCCCGAAAACGGGGTTTTCTACCCCCTGGCCCTTTTTGGGTCCCGACCTAACTGTGCTATCCGCTGACTCCAGCCAACGACCCCTTGTGGGTGCGCCGCTGCCTGACGCGCAAGGGAGCCCTTTCTCCTGAATGATGAAGCCCTTGTTCACCGGCTCCCAAGTGCGGGGCGGCTACATATCATCTATTTGTGTTTCATCTCCATGCTGTCCTCATCCCGGTCTTTGGATGCAAGGTGGGCCCCCCCAAACATGCCTCCACCACTCTCAACATCTTTTTTTTCCGCCCCCACTGCAAGAAGCAGGGGATTTTGGCCCCATTTCTTCGTCCCAAATAGTGCTGATGCCCTCCTCAAAAATTTTTCATCCCCGCTTATGGGCGTGAGCCCAGACCCCATAGTAATCTCTGGGTGAGGGAACCGGATGGGACAGAGGCGGGTTGAGGACAGGTGAGGGCCGCTGACCCGCTCCCGGGCCATGCCAGCTAAGGGTTTTTTCTGACGTTCCCACCCGACTCTTGGCTGGGGTTGTCAGATGTCATCTGGGAGGAAGTGGATGACCTAGTCAACCAATCAAGAACCATTGGGTTGCTAGTCAGTACACGGCCGCTAGATGACAGCGTATGTTGTTTGCCTCACCGAGTGACCCCTGCTGCGACGTCCCCTTGCTGTGCTGCGACCTGCTCCAGGAATGTTTGTGCCTCTGCCACTCACAGGTGAAGAGCCTGCCACCTCTCTGTCTGACATACTGTTTGTTCTAAAATGTACAGACACTGTTTGATCAAAATATCTGTATATGATAAATACACACCCTGTATTTGATGCCAAATGAACCCACTAAGAAGCTTGGGTAACCCTTGGATATAAATTGCGCTCCACAAATGGGCAGGAAAAATTGACTTGTATGTGCCGTTTAAAAACTCTGTGTATTTTACTGAATATAAAAGCACAAACAGGCTTAATTAACCTTCGGATATGAATTATGCTACAGAATTTCTTCTGTGGCGGTGAAAAACAATGTTTCTTTTACTGAGTACAACTGCAGAACAACGCTTAATTAACCCCTGGATGTAAATTGCGCCAAACAATTGGGCCACCACAAACTAGTAGCTTTGTAGCGTGTTACAATTGCGTGTTTTCTAAGCCACACAACAAGAGATAAAATTGTAATTAACCTTCGCTTGTGAATTATGCTACAGGAAAAATGTATATATTTTGGCGTTGAAAATGACGGTTTCTTGGAGTCAGCACACCAGCAAAACAACGCTTATTTACCCCCGGATGTAAATTGCGCAAAAGAATTGAGCAACCACAAACTAGTAGCTTTGTAGCGTGTTACAATTGCGTGTTTTCTACGCCACACAACAAGAGATAAAATTGTAATTAACCTTCACTTGTGAATAATGCTACAGGAAAAATGTATATATTTTGGCATTGAAAATGACGGTTTCTTGGGGTCAGCACACCAGCAAAACAACGCTTAATTAATCCCTGGATGTAAATTGCGCAAAAGAATTGAGCAACCACAAACTAGTAGCTTTGTAGCGTGTTACAATTGCGTGTTTTCTACGCCACACAACAAGAGATAAAATTGTAATTAACCTTCGCTTGTGAATTATGCTACAGGAAAAATGTATATATTTTGGCGTTGGAAATGACGGTTTCTTGGGATCACCACAGCTGAAAAACAATGCTTAATTAACCCCTGGATATAAATTGCGCAAAAGAATTGAGCAACCACAAACTAGTAGCTTTGTAGCGTGTTACAATTGCTTGTTTTCTACGCCACAAAACAAGAGATAAAATTGTAATTAACCTTTGCTTGTGAATTATGCTACAGGAAAAATGTATATATTTTGGCGTTGAAAATGACGGTTTCTTGGGGTCAGCACACCAGCAAAACAACGCTTAATTAACCCCTGGATGTAAATTGCGCCAAGCAATTGAGCCACCACAATCTATTAGCTTTGTAGCATGTTACAATTGCGTGTTTTCTACGCCACACAACAAGAGATAAAATTGTAATTAACCTTCGCTTGTGAATTATGCTACAGGAAAAATGTATATATTTTGGCGTTGAAAATGATGGTTTCTTGGGGTCAGCACACCAGCAAAACAACGCTTAATTAACCCCTGGATGTAAATTGCGCAATAGAATTGAGCAGCCAAAAATGAAGTGGTATTTGTATTGTAAAAACGCTGTTTCTTTAAATGAATACAACAGGAACTGGCTTAGATCCCACTTGGATATTGAATGTATATGCAGCTGCAGTGGACGCACACTGGATTTCAGATCCAATACCCCAAAAAATCAGAAATAGAACGTTAAGAGAAGCAGTCTCTGAGACAAGCTGAGACACCCCACAGAAATCGCTGTATAAAATCAGTTCTTCAGTGAGAGCTATCATAATCAGCCGCGGCAGCACCTTCCCTGATCAGTATAGTGAGAGGAGTGTGAACTCCCGGTGTCGCGCCCGGACTTATATAGTGCGGTGACGTCACAGAATCCGGCCGGGCTCTGATTGGCTTCATCTCTGCACATGTCATGCAGGCTATGCCCTTCTTCCTCCCAGAGTGCTTTGCCCCATGTAGCGCCATGTGCTCGCAGCCATTTTATCAATCAAAAGCACACTTCGTTCACCCGAAGTACCCCAAACTTCGACTTCGTTCAGAACCGAAGTTTTCCTGAAATTCTAAACGAATTCCACTTCATTAGAATCGATTCGCCCATCTTTACTTATACCTTTAGCTTACAATGGACCACAGAATTGTTGAAATTAGAGGATCCTGAGGCTCTGCAGAAAATGCCCATTGAGATTGGGTCTCTAAAAAGATGTACTTTTCTGCAAATTTGAAGTGAGCATCAAAATACCTAAATCAAAAAGTAATCAGAACTATTTTGGGAAAGGTCATGATATACAACATAACATTTTGTCACATTTAAGGAGAAATAAATAATAACAAAATGGTTTCATATTATATGGAAAAGGTTTATAGAAAACTATACCAAAATAGGCCCATCTAAACGATTCAAGGGAATTTTACTTATTATTTGAGGTTACCAAAAGAGCAAATGTGAACTTTTACATATAGGCTATTATTATGTAGGTTATTATATATTGTATCACTCTTAGGCAGACAAAACTTTATGATTACTTTTTTTTTCTTTACTGGGCAATTGTGCTTCTTATCAATGTTTACCATGTGAGATAAATAACCTGCTATTTAAGTTTTTTGGACTTTTATAGATGTAACAACACTAATAAATTTTTTATTATTTTAATTTATTTTTCAATCCTCATTTGGGACTTGAGAATATAGTCATTTGTACATTATACTGCAGCTATTACTGTATGTACTGCAGTATATTGCCATTTTAACCATCTCCATTCTACCTTGCCTCTGGCAGGGCATAATCGGAAAACAATTGTGGCAGACCTGGAGACCTTCATTAGGATTATTGGGTAACAGAGGGGACAGTAGTTTAGATAGCACAGTCTCACACAGCTGAGAAAATGGAGGCATAAAAGGGTGTGAGATTGAAGTACAAAAAGAGCAGCCTGTGTGACAGGGGTACATGAAGCGCTGTCTGAGAGAGAGGGGGCATAAGAAGCAGTCTGTGAGGGAGGGTGGGAGTGCTTAGAGGGAACACTATGCACACTTTGCACCTATTCCTTGCAATCCATGTAATCAGTGGTGCTCAGCAATCACAGCCGACCATCTCTTCGTAGTAATAGAATCATGCAGAATAATTTGCGGCACTTATAACTTCCATAAAATCATGTCTTTATTCAGGTAGCTAAAAACATTAGCGTGGTATTCACAAATCATAGTATGTATACTTCACCTTGGCCTTGATCCTACCACCATAACACAAGTTATTTATAATCATCACAAAATAGTTTAAAAAAAGCACAAAAACGTTTTCAATATTTTAAAACAAAAAGGTACATAAAATGTCAAGAACAATGATATGCAAAACTGCTGTGTATATTACTATAGTTACAAACCAGAACGTAAATCATTCCTATCACTAGATGGCAAAGAGCCCGCTGCCTTTGTTCTGATTAGAAAGAAAACTGTAAGAGTATTATTTGTGAGTTTTTACCGTTTGTGTTGTTTCATGATGACCCCGTTCAGCTGCTGTTGGATTGGACAGTTGTTGAGAACAGCGATGGGGATGCCAGTGGCACATCTATAATGCTGCAGAGTTGATAACCCAGATTATTGTGGTATATCTGCATTTAGAGATGATGTAGTTATAGTGTAGGATGATGAGCAACCATCATGAGTTCATGGAATTTACCAATAAAAGTATGTTTCACATAGGATTTACTTCTTTTTTGCATCATCCATCCAACCAGTTTCTCCACCTTAGAAAGATTAATACTCTGGATGCTGATTTAGAAAATCAGGCCTTTGAAATGAAAAAAAATTCTTTATATTGTGGGCTATCCTGAAGGAGCCCGCATGTTTTATTTGATGAGGCACGCTCTCAAGATTAAACTACTTTAATTAGATCACAGGGGTGTTGGAAGAAAAGAGGTAGATGGAAGAATTGTGTTGCGTCCTTCCAGCATAGCCCCCTGTCAAACAAACTTAAACAGGTGGTACAGAATAATTGGCATGTAGCAGAATCTGACCTCTTCTAAAAAAGATAACAGTATGCAAACTATCTTCTTTCAGAGGTGTAAAAGTTCACTTAACATCTAATTTTGTGTATATGTGTCTTTAAGGAATGTTCACTCCTGTTGTATTGTGTTACTCCCACCAGAGTCTGTGCATTGGTTAGCCAACAGTTAAAGGAGTTTTGCCACGATGTAATATTGACGTGGGATCCTCCAAAATGGATATTTAATCACTTTTCAAAATATATGTGATTACAAAAAGTGAAGCCTCTGAGAGCTACAGCTTTCTTTACAAGCCCTTAGTTACTTAAAAGTTTGCATTAGACATGACCAGCTACAGCTGACAGGAGCTGAGGAGCTGGTCGCGCTTGCGTTGTCTGCACTTCTTATCTGATGACAGGGAACATGTTTATATTATCTCCTGAGCCAGATAAGAGGAAAGCAACTCACTTTGTGGCAAAACCCCTTTAAGGATCTGTTCATACAGTTTGCTGTCGACTTTCCATAGAACAAAATCCCAACTAGTGCAGAATTTATTATGGATTTTGGAGTAATATCCACACTAATTGCTGCAGATTTTTATGTGGAGATTTTATAGTATAGGTCTGCTGTGGAAAACTCACCCTTAAACCAAAGGGTGACTGCTGGATGCAACCATGCCAATGCACTCTGTTAGCTTGCTGATACTAGGGGTTCTCTGGATTCCATCTTGCAGGAGCAGGTGTTAATTTCAGAGGGGACCAAGAAAGAGTGCATGACATGATAAAGAGGAAAAGGTCTGTAGCATCAAAGAGGACCAAAGGTGAATGCTTAACCCCTTAAGCACCAGACTTGAAAATGCCTTAAAGACCAGCTAACTTTTTTAGTTTTTGCCTCCCTGTGTTTTAATCATTTTTAGTCGTAACATTCTTATTTTTTAAATTATGCAGTTGTATGAGGACTTGTTTTTTGTGGGAGAAGTTGAATTTTTGGGGGCATACTTTAAGTTTACAAACAAATTATTGTTGAATTTTTTTAATTTATTTTTGCAACGTGAACATAAATATAGTGTTTTTTGTGTAATGTATGCATAATAATTTTAATTATTAAATATTTGTTTTTATTTTATGATTTATTTTATTTCTTTTTTTTCTATAACTTTTACTGTTTTTTGTTTTTTTTTATCCAATAAAGGGAAAATTTTATTGTTTATAAGTGTTTTAAAATGTAACACTTTTTTTTTCTTTTACACTTAGTAATGTATTAGAAACTCCTGCATACTCCTGTATGCTAATACATTAGACTCTGTGACAGTATGATACAAGCTGCAGTCAGGGCAGCACATAGTGTGCCCTGAGAGCAAACTTGCTCTAAAGACAGCCCTGGGGCCACTTTTGGTCCACATTGCTGACTGTACAAACATTTCCCAGGCTCCATTGGGTCAATGGGAGTCCTAATGACCCAATGGAGCAGGGGAATCCCCTATGATTATGCCACAGTCATGGACCACAGCAATCAAAAGATTAAACATTGTCGACCTTTATAGAGACCACTTTAGAAACAGTTGTTAACTACTGCACTGTTCTTAGCGCAGCTGCGGCGCTGGGAGCCGCAAAACCCCTCTGTCTACAACAACGTCTTTTGGCATCAAAAGACTGTTGGCAGTCATTAAGAAGTTAAAAAGATGGTGTTTGGTACCATTGAGTAAGTGTTAGGTGAGGCCATATGTGATGATACACCTGCTCTGAATGTGTGCAAGTGGTTGGCCTGTGTTACAGATGCTAAGTAGCAAGTCAGTTGATTTAGTGATAAAAAGAGCAATGGGGAGCTTGAAAAAAGATGTGCTCAAGATAGGTCAGAAATGAGTTGTGTAAGATTGCTGTTATAAGCTAGAGGTGGAACCCATGGATTTGTAGGACCAGAGGAGTATGAAAAATAAAGTCACTAAGAGAAAACCAGAGAGCCTATAGAGAGAAAGTCTGAGAAAGGCTGTAAAACTGTTGGAGCCAAAGCTGAAATAAGTATTGTGGACATAGGATATGAGAATCCAAAGGCAGACACAGCAACTACGGCTGCTTGGACGCATTGTGAAGATTAACACAGACAGGTTGTGGGCAGGGCAGCATTAAGGGCCCTTGGGCAGAGCAGACCCAAACACATGACATCACAGCAAGCCACACCCCTAATACACCCAATCACATGACATCACACCAGGCCACTCCTCTAACTACACCCAAACACATGACATTACAGCAAACCACAAACTAACTACACCCAACCATTTGTCATCATAGCAGGCTACACCTCTTACGTGGCCTAGACACATGACATTTTATCAGGTCACACCTTTAACCACATCCAAACACATGACATCACAGCAAGTCACACCTCTAACTACACCAAAACACATGATATCACAGCAGGCTACACCTCTAACTATGTCCAAACACATTGCATCACAGCAGGCCACACCTCTAACTATACCAAAACATGTGACATCACAGCAGGCTACACCTCTTATTATGCAGAAACACATGATATCTCAGCATTTCACACCTCTAACTGCACCCAAACACATCATATCACAGCAGGCCACACCTCTAACTATGCCCAAACACATGACATCAAAGCAGGCCACACCACCAACTGCACTCAAACTCATGATATCACATCAGGCCCCTTTAATTGGAATGGAAACATATAAAATAAAACTTACCTCGTACAGTCTAAAAGACCAATTGGCGAGCCAGAGAGCCAAAGGCATCTTGAGAAAACAAATACTTTCAGCCACTCGGGGACCCTATGCTTTTGGGGCTCTTGGACAACTGTCTAACGTTCCCTGTGCATAAGACAGCCTTGGTTGTGGGTGTGCTGGTTTTAGAGGAGTGAAACCCTGAAAATAAGTGAAGAAATAGGAAGTATATCCTCCACCTGCAAGCCAAAATGGTGTGAGTGGTTTTTAGTAGGATTACATGCCTAAAACTGTATTGAATACATAGACATATTTATCTGTTACAAATTCAAAGTGAAGTCATTGTGATATCATTGTTCCAGGTTCCAAGTGAGACCTTCTTTTGAAGATGGCACCCTAATTTATAAGTATTTCAATTCAAACTCTGTTGACCACCTGCTGGTCAGGGACCATACTGTTGTAAGGCAATGGGTGGTGCATACATGTGCATCTATGTAGCTGTGAATGGTCAAGAGAGAATTCTGTGATAGCTACCAGTCTTACAGCTCAATGGCTGGGAGATACACTGAATCCCATTAGCAGGCGTCTCTGGCCCTTTTGCTATATGGGAAAAGATACAACAGGTGCCAGTAATTAATGAGCAAATGCTCTAGGTACTAGTTCACACCAGCATGCAAAAAGCCACAGTATAACACATAGGGAGAATTACAAAAATGCAACAATACCGCTGAAAATTGCATATAGATAAGGCGATACAAATGGTAACGCCATTTGTAGAGTTACACCATGCTGGGTTTAAGCTTATATCGCCCACAATTAAAAAATAGGTAAGCTGCCTAGAGCATTTGCTCATTAATTACTGGCACCTGTTGTATCTTTTCCCATGTAGCACAAGGGCCAGAGACGCCTGCTAATGGGATTCAATGTATCTCCCAGCCATTGAGCTGTAAGTGTGGTTCTGTAGTTTTTTGGTAATTTATCTCCATTTTTCTGTGGTTTTGTTTTTTGATAGTGTAGGGACTCGCAAGAAATGAGGAGCCTTGCCGGAGCTTGCGGACTTGCGTACTGTAGCTACTGTATCAACTAATACCTCATATTTTGATATTTCTCCAGTATGTTATCTTTTTGCCCTAAAACACTGGGGAGCTTAGGGTACAAGTATTTTGCGCAGTGCACCTTCTAAGTGCTGGGCAGCTTGCCCATTTTTTAATTGTGGGCGATATAAGCTGAAACCTAGCATGGTGTAACTGTATAATGGCGTTACCCTTTGTATCGCCTTATCTATATGCAATTTTCATCGGTATTGTTGCATTTTTGTAATTCTCCCTATGTGTTATACTGTGGCTTTTTGCATGCTGGTGTGAACTAGTATCTAGAGCATTTGATCATTAATTACCGATACCTGTTGTATCTTGTCCCATGGGATTCAGTGTTTCTCCCAGCCATTGAGCTGTAAGTCTGACTTTGTAGTTTCTTGGTAATTTATGTCCCATTTTTCTGTGGTTTTGTTTTATAGGTGCCAGTCTAGCAGTTACAAGTTACTATTTAGAAAAAAGTAGTAATCTTCTTTATAAAACAATCCATGTTTGATCACATGATATCGATGTTGAAAAAGTTATCTTGGCTGCAAGATCTCTGAATGAATACCCCTGTTTACTTCAGCTTTAGGCACACCAGATTATCAGAATGGATGCAGTGGGCTCTTCATAGTATGTCTTAATGATAGGAATGCTTTAGGTTCTTTTTTGAAAATATTGAAATGTACACAGCACTTTGCATAGTATTGTGCTCAATGCTTTATGCTTTTAAGTATTGAAAAGTCTTGTCTTTAGGGTGGCATGATCAAGTCCAGAGTGTAGTGTATATAGTGCGACGCAGCTATTACATATCTGTGCCTACTTCTGTTAAGATGGACAAGTTATCACTTGAAGAGGCTGTCTGAACATGTCTCTGGTTTGACTGAGACAGGTGAAGATACAGTGCCTTGTGAAAGTATTCGGCCCCCTTGAACTTTTCAACCTTTTGCCACATTTCAGGCTTCAAACATAAAGATATAAAATTTTAAATTTTTGGTGAAGAATCAACAACAAGTGGGACACAATTGTGAAGTGGAACGAAATGTATTGGATGTTTTAAACTTTGATAAAAAAAAACAAAAAACTGAAAAGTGGGGCGTGCAATATTATTCGGCCCCTTTACTTTCAGTGTAGCAAACTCACTCCAGAAGCTCATTGAGGATCTCTGAATGATCCAATGTTGTCCTAAATATAGAAAAAAAGTGTCTAATACATATCCAACATGGCAAGAATTAAAAAAAAATACTGAATTTTATTGTAAACAGATTAAACATTTTTTTTCCATATACTGAAAAAATATTCCAAGACTGCCCAAGCATGGTGGAGCACTGTGCGTGCGGCTAGTGGACCGAGATTCTTTTAATGTTGTCCTAAATGACTGATAATGATAAATATAATCCATCTGTGTGTAATCAAGTCTCCGTATAAATGTCTTAGGGTTCTGTTTAAAGCACAGAGAGCATCATGAAGACCAAAGAACATACCAGGCAGGTCCATGATACTGTTGTGGAGAATTTTAAAGCCGGATTTGGGATACAAAAAAGATGTTTTCCCACTCTTTAAACACCCAAGTAGCACTGTGCAAGTGATCATATTGAGGAATGGCAGGAGTATCAGACCACGGCAAATTTCTACGAAGACCTGGCGACACTCTAAAATTTCAACTCAGACAAGAGAATACTGAAATCAGAGATGCAGCCAAGAGGCCCTGATGCAATACTGGAGAACTGCAGAGATCTACAGTTGAAGGGATTGTCTGTCCATAGGACAAAAATCATCGTACATTTGCCAAATCAGGCCTGTTATGAAGAGTGGAGAAAGAAGAAGATTATTTCCTCAAACATATCCATTAAAAGTCCTCATTTACAGTTTTGCCACAAACCCCTGGGAGACACAAAACTATGTGGATAGAAGTGCTCTGCTCAGATGAAACCAAATCAAACTTTTGTGACCACAATGGCAAAACGATATGTTTGGTGTAAAAGCCAACACATCTCATACCCTGAACACACCACGCCCACTGTTGAAACATGGTGGTGCAGACATGGTTTGTTCCTGATTTTCTTCAGCAGGGAGAGGAATTGGTTAAAAATTGATGGAAATTGATGGAGCCAAATACAGGACCATTCCTGGATAAAAACCGTTGGAGTCTGCAAAAGACTGAGACCTGGGACGGAAGATATCCTCCAACAAGACAAATATCGCAACATAAGCAAAATCTACAATGGAATGGGTTCACAAATATTTTGAGCGATTTTTATCGACAAAGTTGAAATCGCTAAGTTTTATGGTGATCGAAATTTCCAGATCCATGCGATAATTAAGTTAAAAATCTGGTGCATCATCTGATTAATAACGAGCCTTGTTTTCCGGCGCTTCCTGTAATTTTGGCGGCCAGCAAATGAATTACAGAATAGAGCAGGTGAGATGTGTGTGCGACGTCATGACTGGGATGTTATGTTGCGATTTGCTGGAAAAATCGTATGACCTCGTTTTGACGCATAAACAGCGTTTCCTTTTTCAGCCTCGTGTCCCTCTCAGCGTCTCATAGGGGATATGACCTGCGCTCTGCTGTTGGCCAAACAGCTCTGCGCCAGGCGAATTAGTCTATTTCTGCACAGATGAAACCTCTACTATTAGCGTGATCCTTCCAATTTAGTTAAATTAAGATTTGAACATTTTTAATAGTAGTTACTAGAGAATTTTAAAGCAGCCATCAACCGCTGTAAATTCACGGCGGTGGGAGCGGGAGAAGGGGGGGGGGGGTGGGCCCGCGGGCGAACACAGACAAGCTCTATCGATAAAGAACACTGGATAAAGTCGACCAAGACTTAGTGTAGACATTGGTATGGGAATAATCTTTATTAAGAATTTAACATTTTGCTATTGAAATATTTCTGATATTGAGCAGCCTGAACTTATATTGGATAACATAATTTCTAGTAACTCAGGTCTCTTTTGTTAGCTGCAAAACTCCACTTTTATTATCAGTATACATTTCAGAATAGGTGTTCAATTTTACCCATTACACCTGTGACTGTTGAAATATCCACCTGCACTTTAAATTACAAACCACAATCTTGTAGTCAGCACAGGTTGTTTGGTTGCCAAAAATACCGTTGTATCGTACGAAAACATCACAGTTACGTGTTTTTTTGACTTTTGCGCTCCCCAGCACTGTTCATTGACGCAGCATCTACGTAAATCTTAAAAACAGCAATCTATATTCACCAGCAGGTGAAATGAAAGGTGCAAAAAATACAGTTTATTATATCAAGAACATAACAGTTTACGTGGTTTTTTGAGCTTGTTGCGAGACCCGAGCATCTGTTTCATTGACGCAGCATCTACGTAAATCTTAAAACACAATTCTGATATTCACCACAGATTAATTGAAAGGTGCAAAAAATACCGTATACTATATCAAAACATAACAGTTTACGTGTTTTTTATGACTTTTGCGCACCCAGCACAGTTTCATTGACGTCAGCATCTACGTAATAGTCTTAAAACAGCAATTCCATATTCCACCACAGGTGAATTGAAAGGTGCAACAAATAGCCGTTTATTATAACAAAACATAACAGTTTACGTGTTTTTTGACTTTGCGCACCCAGCACTGTTCATTGACGCAGCAGGTCTACGTAAATCTTAAAACAGCAATTCTATATTCCCACCACAGATGAATTGAAAGGGTGCAAATAAAATACCGTATAATAATATCAAAACATAACATGTTACGTGTTTTTTGACTTTTGCGCACCCACCACTGTTTTCATTGACGTAGCATCTACTAAATCTTAAAAACAGCAATTTCTATATTCACCACAGTGTGAAATTTGAAAGGTGGCCAAAAATACCGTTTATTATATCACAACATACCAGTTTTACGTGTTTTTTGACTTTTGCGTTCCCCCCCCTCCCAGAAATGTCATTGACGCAGCATCTACGTAAATCTTAAACAGCAATTCTATTATTCACCACGAGCGAATTGAGTGGCAAAAAATACCGTTTTAGTTATATCAAACATACAGTTACGTGTTTTTTGACTATTGCGCACCCAGCTCTGTTCATTGACGCAGCATCTACTAAATCTTAAAACAGCAATTCTATAATTCACCACGGGTGAATTAAAAGGGTGCAAAAATACAGTTTATTATATAAAAAACATAACATTACGTGTTTTTGACTTTTGCGCACCCAGCACTGTTCATTGACCGCAGCATCTACGTAAATCTTAAAACAGCAATTCTATATTCACCACAGGTGAATTGAAAGGTGCAAAAAATACCGTTTTTTTTATAAAAAAATAACAGTTTACGTGTTTTTTTGACTTTTGCGCACCCATCACTTTTCATTGACGCAGCATCTACGTAAATCTTAAAACAGAAATTCTATATTCACCAAAAGGTGAATTGAAAGTGCAAAAAATACGTTTATTAAACCAAAACATAACAATACTTTTTTTGACTTTTGCCCAGTCCAGTTTTTGTTGATAGACACCTTGCATTTTAAATTTGAATCCAGCAATTTTGTTTTGTTTAAAGAGGGTTTTGGGAGAATAGCTGTGATTGCCGCTTTTAATAAGAAACTTTCCAAAACTATTCCATCCCTTTCTCAAATTTTTATATTTCGAACATGGAGCGAAATGCAGGTGGTAAGCGAGCAAAGAGGGGTACACATGGAGGTAGAGGTACAGAGAAGGTGCTCCTTCCAGTGCTGGCGACAACACGCATGCCAGCGGATCGTCATTTGCAGGACCGTCAGGCCTGTCATCGCTGGGTCAGGGCCCTGTGAATCAAGTAACGAACATCGTCGCCAATCTGTCCTTCATTTGGGTTTAAAGCAACCTGCACTAGCAGTCTTACCCCCTCGCCTCGCAGTCACGGCCAAAAAATGTCGTCATCAGCATCATCAGCATCTGTCCAACATGAAGCAGCCCAAATGTCAACTCGTGTACCCACCACTGTGGATAATCCATTTTCTGAAGACCTCTTTGATGACAAAATGCGGTTGGGGTCAGAAGGCATGTTAAAAGATCAAGAAGGATGATTTTCTTGCTCTGACGCCCAGTTACTGATGCCATCAGAGGTGAAGGAAGCCGGTCAATCGGCAAAAATCCCGGGCGGTCGGCAACGCCTTGCAGTGCCCCTTGCTTGTAGCCCGCAGCTTCTGGATGCAGAAAGTCAGGACGACCAAGTCACCTGTGTTGATGATGATAATGATGACGACATTGCGGATCCATCCTGGTCTATTCCGCAGAATTTTGCTTGCGAGCGCTTCATCAGTGGACGAGGAGGAAGACGATGGGTAGTGTCAATACGGGTCCCGCCACAAAAAGGGAGAGGGCGGTCGCAGAAGTCCGCTGATATGATTCCGCCAGCCACGGTCAGCGCAAACCCCGCTCCTCGCTTATCGCCGTCAAAAAGGTCCAGGACCTCTCAAGCCTGGGCCTTCTTTGAGCAAGCCTCTGATTCACCCAGCGATGTCATATGCCGCCTTTGCCGTAAACGCATAAGTAGAGGCAAGAACCTTAAGTGGTTAACCACCACCAACATGTCTAGTCACATGCAGCGAATGCATGAGTTGAAATGGAGGGAACACTTGGCCAAAAAAGGCCAGACCGACGCCGGGCCTCCAACCACTGTCACACCCTCTGTCTCCGCCTCCTCCTCCTCCGCCACCACCAAGCGTTCCTCAGCTGCCCATGTCTCTCAGAGTCATGATCAGGGATCAGCCTCCGCTTCAGCCTCCACCGTCGCCCGAGTACCACCAGCACCACCAGAGACCCATCCTACCCCTTCTCCTTCCGCCAGTTTGACGACCTGCACGCCGTACAGCGGCCAGTCTAGCAGCCAGCCTTCTGTCTTCCAGGTTTGGGAGCAGAAGAAACACTTTAAACCCAAACCATCCCAAAGCCAAAAGCCTGAATGTCGGCATTGCCAGGCTTTTGGCCTTGGAAATGTTGCCTTTCCGTCTGGTGGACACAGATGGGTTCCGCCACGTCATGGCCCTCGCTTGCCCCCAATACCAGATGCCGTCCCTGCCCTGGCCAGCCACGTGTCATCTAAAATTTCAAGCGCGTTGTCTGCATCTGTGTCCGGAAAAGTCCATCTCACCACCGACACATGGACTAGTAAGCACGGCCAAGGCCGCTATATCTCTGTGACAGCTCACCCAGTGAGCTGGGTGGATGTCTCTGGGGGTGACGGTGGCTCTCAGGCTCGGCGCACGCTCTTCAAAACCGCAGGGATGGTGCAGGGCTCTTTCCCCCAAGGTCCTCTGGTGGCATCACGTGCCCAGAGACACCAGGCCGTGTTGAAATTAATCTGCCTTGGAGACCGTCCACACACAGGTCAGGAGCTGTGGACGGCTCTAAGCAACGAGACCGAGCGCTGGCTGGGTGACAAGAACCTTGTGCCAGGCAAGGGATGTGCGATAACGGGCGAAATCTGCTGGCCGCCCTTAAGATCGGTAGGCTGGAGCACATCCCTTGCCTGGCACATGTCATGAACCTTGTCGTCCAGAAATTTCTAAAGAGCTACCCTGGTCTGGACTGCCTGCTGAAGAAGGCTCGAGGTCTGAGTTCGCACTTCCGCCGTTCGCACCCTGCTTCGTCCCGCCTGGCTGCGTTGCAGCGTCAGCTCGGCCCCACCGTCAACCGTCTCATTGTTGACGTCGCAACACGCTGGAAGACCACCCTCCTCATGCTCCACGAT
>JAODAL010026070.1:0-57411 GCA_025379985.1 Phyllomedusa bahiana
ACACCAGGAGCGGGGTCTAATAGGTCCCGTTTTCACCAACCCCGCCGAAAGTCCCGGGCGTAAACTATTTTTTGGTGGCAGCCGGGGCCAGTAGGTCCCGAATCAAGACGAAACCTTTCCCAAAGGGTCAGGCCAAGGGTTAGGGCAGGGGGCAGTTTTCGGGTCAGGTAACGTACAAAAAGGGTGGGGACATGGCAACAGGAAACTGATGAAGGGGGGAAAATTGATAAGGGGGAATAAATATATTAACGGGGGGAAATTGATGAACGGGGGAAATTGAGAACAGGGGAAATTTGATGAACAGAAAAGGCCATTGATGTTTTTGAGATCCAAGTGGACAGGAAATTTTCCCCGGGGCGAACGAATCACACAGGGGAGGAATCTCCATCATTCAAGATGACATCGATTTTGTGCTTTCTCCGCGACAACAAAAAATTAAACCTTTGGAAGACAGGAAAACATGGTGTCCGCGCTGCGTGGGGGGAGGCGACCATGCCCCTCATGCATACAGCTCAACTGGTTGTTAAAGTTTTCCACCCATCTGCAAGTTTTTCTAAAAAGGGCCAAAAACTTTGCATGCTTCAGCTTTTTCTTACACCGCCAAGCACACCCTCCTAATTTTCAGGGGCAGACCAGCCTCCCCCAACATAGCTGATATGTGACATTTCCAAACTTTGGAATTCCAGCCCCATTTGTTGGAACGACCATAAAAGAGAAAGGAAATTAATGATTTATTTATGATCCAAGCAGACAGGGGGTAAACCCCCGTGAAAATTTTAAAAAATTTGGCCAGTGGGACTCATCTGACCCCTCCGTTTCCCGGCCCTTTCATTGGCCCCGTAAATTTTTCAGCCAGACAAGGGTAAAACGCATCCCGCTCATTTTTCACGACGCGGGAATGGGTCCACGGGACCCCGCAACGAGGCAAAGCCACGCAGGGGGCGGACCTAATAAATACAGTTTCACCAAAGCCCGCCGCCAGGCGGGATGTACTTGCTGGGCGGGAGTCACCAGTCGCTACCCCCCAGTGATTTGCTTTCGGGGGAGCCGAGGGTACGTGGTACAAATCAAAGGGAAAACCCGGGGTCGGGGGCAGGGGGTAAGGCAGACAGGCGGCAAGGTTCGTGGTTAAGGACGGCGGGAAAGGTACGGGCCACGGGAAAACAACAGGCGAAGGGAAAAGCTTCGCATAGGGTCTAAAATTTTTATATTTTATTTATTTTATAGTCTGGGGTGATTGTGGAGGGCCTTTTCCATTACAAATGCAGCTAATAATTTTCCACAGCTTCAAAATCTGCCCAAAATAAAATTTAGCAAACTTTCCTTTACACATAAACCCCAAAACTGAAATTCTTGCTTTCCCCCCCCATCTAACCAACCCCCCCCCCTGCTATTTTTGTTTCAGTATTTGGACCACCAACTCCCCAGGGGAAAACCCGCTTCTAGGGTTTTAACTAATTTTGATCTGACCTTCGCCCCATGTATCCAATCCCTTGCCCCCCCTGTCACCTCACTTCAAGAACTCTCCAGAATCCATCCGTTTTTTTACTTTTGGGAAAAAACTCCAAAATCTCATTGTGGCCCTAATCGGTCTCCCTCTGTGCAAACTCTCCCCTCTTCAATCTGTCCTGAATGCAGCAGGAAGGCTCATCTTTTGTTCCAGTCGCTTCTACCCTGTGTCAGTCACTGCACTGGTTGCCCATTCAGTACAGAATACAGCATAATCTCATCACACTCACCCATAAAGCTCTCCACAGTTCTGCACTCCCCTACATCTCCTCCCTCATCTCTGTCTACCGCCCGACCCCCTCTCTCCGCTCTGCTGCTGATATCAGGTTACACTTATCAATAGGGATGAGTGATATTATCGGCAAAAGTTGAAATCGGCACGGTTTTTAGGCTTATCGGAAATTTCCGATCACGCGATAGTTTAGGTGACAATCTTACAGATAATCTATTACTATCGCACCATTTTCAGCGTTTCCTGTCATTTTGGCGGCCAGCCAATCAGCTCCGAGGATAGAGGTGGGTGAGGAGGATGTAGAACGTCACCACTTTGCGGTGTATGGATCTCATTGGCTGCACAAATCACGTGACCTTGTTTTATCTATGTAACTGCATTTCCTGTTTGAGCACATACTCTGTCTATCACACTTCACAGCAGGACGTGTCTCTCTGCGTTTAAACCAATAGCTGTTCTAACAGCTCTGATGGATGGTTTCTTGTATTAGAAGAGAATATCTATCTACCTACATCTTAGAATAGAGTTATATTAGAGAATATCACTTTTTATTTAGTTAGAGAAAGTTTTAAGGATATCTACTGGTGTGTGTAGCTGTGGGGGGGAGGGGGGGAGGGTGGCTGCGGGGAGAGGGGGGGTGGCAGGAGGAGAGGCATTTGAAAGGAAGATGTTTTGCAGCTCAGTGTGTTTTGTGATCTTCAATTGAAAAAGAATAGTTTTTTACCACTTTTTTGGCCATCAGACCTCTGATAGGAGTTGAAATTGTCCCTGTGTTTTCAGTTCTATTGCAATCACTGTGGGGGGGGGAGGTGGGGGCGGCAGGAGGAGAGGCATTTGAAAGGAAGATATTTTGAAAGCTCAGTGGGGTTCTGTTGATTTTCAATTGAAAAAAGAAATTGTTTTTTTTACCACTTTTTTTGGCCAACAGGACCTCTGACAGGAGTTGAAATTGTCCCTGTGTTTTCAGTTCTCTTGCAATCACTGGGTGTCAGTATTCCGAAAAGCCGGCATAACTTATCCCTATAACTTTTAAATAGTTTAATTAAAGTCCGTGCGCCTGTTTGGCGGCAAAGAGCTCATTGTACGCATATTGTGTTTTACATATTTGATAGTAAATTACGCCTGTAGTCAGTGGTGCAAAGGCCGACATATTAATCCATGTAAAATTTAAATAAATTTTTATTGAGTCCGTGCGTCTTTTTTGGCGAAAAGACTCAGTTGTACGAAAATTGTGTTATACATATTTTGATAGTAAATTATGCCTATATCATGTGCGAAGGCGCCAATTAAACTAAACATTTAAATACTCTTTTTGCATCCGTGGTCTGTTTGCAAAAAGACTCATGAGCATATTTGTTTACATATTTGATTTAAATTAAACCTGAGCGTAGTGTGAAAGCGCCATATTAACCATAAACATTAAATACCTTTATTCATCCGTGCGCCGTTTTGCCGGCCAAGAGCTCTTTTGACAGGGAGGGTTAATGTCCTTTTAAAACAAAATTTGGGTTCAAAGACCCCTTTTTAATCCTTTTTAAATCTGTGGGTCAGACAGGTTTAAGGGGCATGCTGCGTTCCAGAAAAGGGATAGCAATGTCCGTTTTAAACCCAATGAGGTTTAAATAATACTGCCTTCTCTTTTAATTTGTGGGTCATGCAGGTTTAAGGTCATGCTGTGGGACAAGACAGGGATAGTGAAATCGTCATATTTTTCGTGACTCTTTTGCCTAAATTTTCTTCCCAAGATGTAGCTTAAAAATTGTTTACTATTGTGGGTGTTTTAAAAAAACCCCTTCTCCACCTGTTTGGTGTAAGAATGAAGCTGTTTTTCCCTCCCCTGACTTTAAGGTCATCGGCGATAATTTTGTTATCGACTTTTGACTATCGTCAGGGTAAATTTTCGTACGACCGAAAACGATAGTTTGACACAATCGCTCATCACACTCATCAAACATCCAACCTCCCCTGCCCCCTCCAAGATTTCAACGTGCGCCAGCATTCTCTGGAAAATGCTACCCGCGGGCGACAGGCCATTCACAACCCCATATTTTAAGAGGGCCCGAGAACACATCTCTCAGTCAGGGCCCACCAAAACCCTAACGCAAACACAACACTTTTCCCCTTTCCACACTAGGGGGACTCTTTAACACTTATCTGTATATAATTAACCGCTTGGAAGGCAGGTTCATCCTTTTCTTAAACCACCCCTTTTTATGAAACATGGGGTGGACCATTGTAAACTTGGCACTTCTCCCATTTTTTCACCCCTACACCCTATAGATTTTAAGCTCTTAAAGCAGGGCCCCACACCTTTTGCCCTCATCTTAATACTTTTAAGTGTATGTCTTACTAAAACCCCCGAATTTGTAAAGTGCGTGGATTGGCATATAAAAAATAAAGATTAAATTTTATTTTTATTTATTATCACCTGTGATATCTTTATGGCAAATGAACGTTTATCAACTTCTTTCTAAAAACCCCCTTGAAACTTTTGGATGTAATTTTTCCACCGGGAAACAGGGAGGGAAATCCAGAAACTTGAGTTTTTACTTTCTTAAGTTTAATAAACATTCACATTCTTCTTTCTGAAGAATTCACCAAAGCCGTTTTGCACATTTGCTTTTTCTTCTTTTTTTGTTCTGTCGATTCCAGTTTGACTGAATTCCACAACAATGGGACAGAATGCAAAATAAGCACCAAAACTTCCCCGTGTTTTTGGTCTCCTTCAGTTCAAGTTCCATAGCGCATTTTAACAAACTGCGTAACGCAGAAACGGATTCAAACCACCACGTTTATACTTCATGATGTTTTATGTCACCGCTGGGCCCCTCAACGGTCTTTGGGATGCTGAAGCTGACCGCTCACCAACAAACCTCCCATGCCACTCTCCACATCAATACTGCAAGAAGCAGGGGATGTCTGCTCCACCTCTTCATTGCCAAGTAGCAGCTAACTGTCCTCAAATTGTTCGTCCTCGCTGTATAGTGGCGTTGAGCCCAGACCACATACTCGTTCTCTGGCTGAGGGACCCGAACGGAACAGAGGCGGGTTTAGGACAGGTTTGGGGCGCTGACCTGTTCCCGGGCCATTCCATATATGAGTTGTATCCGACGAACCCTCCGACTGTTTGATAGGGTTATCAGATGTCATCTGGGATGAAGTTGATGACCTACTCAACCAATCAAGAACCATTGGGTTGCTGAGCAACACACGGCCGCTACATGACTCTGGCAATTCTGGCCTCATCGAGTGACACTGCTGCAACGTCTCCTTACTGTGATGCGAACTGTGCCTGCCCCAGGAATGTTTGTGCCACTGCCACTCGCATGTGAAGAGCCTATCACCTCTCTGTCTGACATACTGTTTTGTTTTAAAATTGACAGACTCTGTTTAATGAAGATATCTGTATATGATAAATACACACCCTGGGCGACATGTATGAACGGCATTTATTCTGTTTTCTGGCGTAACCTGAGCCTCACCAGCTCGAATCCGCTGTCGGACGCAGGGATGCGATGTTAGGCGCAGCGTTCGACACTTTCAGCTGCGACATTTTCGTTAGCCAAGGATCAATAGTATGGGTGTAACAAAAATAAAGAAATAAACATGATTTTATGGTATTAATATTTTTTTTTCTTTATCTCCATATTATTGTTCATTTTATATACATATCGGTACAGCTTCTGTAGTCTTATCATTTGATTTCGGCCATGTACAGTTTTATTCCAGACTGCATTAGAAAACCCATAAGAGTGTCGCTTACTCTCCCATTGGTCCAAATAACCGCGCCTCTTTTAAGTTAGCCAATCACAAACAGAGCTCGCTCTGCATTTCTTTTCCCCATAGAACTCTATGAGAAAGTAGCTCGCGCTCTGATTGGCCGGGATACCCAAAGCCCCCGCTAGCTCAACCAATCAGTCTTTTTTTTCTGCATTTTTACTGTATTTTGAACTGTCCCGCCTTTGAATTTGATTGGTCCATACTTCTCCATAAGTTTTAATGGTTGCACTGTCGCTCCTATTCTGATTGGTTGGTTTCTGCCGACCAATGAGAAGAGCTTAAACAATTTGAATTACTGTATTTCCCGGCAATTCTCTATATCCCAATTCCTTATGTAGTGCCGGTCTCGGCGACAAATGCGTTGTTCGGGATTTAATTGATTTATGTTTATAGAAGGTTTCAGCTCTTTTTTAGAGAATATTTTACATTTAATAAAAATGATTTTTTTTATCATACTCCATGCCGAGCGCCGAGAATTCATTGCCCCGATCTCTCCATAGACTACAATGGGACAAGTAGCTCGCGCTCTGATTAGCCGAGATAGCCAAGTCCCCGCTAGTTTCAACCAATCAGCTCTTTTCTGCATTTTTACTGTATTTTGAACTGTCCCGCCTTTGATTTGGTTGGTTCTAACTTCTCCATAGGTTATGATGGGTCCCTGTCGCTCCTATTCTGATTGGCCAGGATTGCCAAGCCCCCGCTAGCTCAAACAATCAGCTCTTTTCTGCATTTTTACTGTATTTTGAACTGTCCCGACTTTGATTTTGATTGGTCAATATTTCTCCATAGGTTATAATGGTTCACTGTCGCTCCTATTCTGATTGGCCTTTTTTCTGCCGACCAAGAGAAAGTTTTCAAAATTTTGAATTACGTATTTCCCGGGAAATTTTCAAATCCAAATTCCCCCCAATGTTGGCCTTCTAGATTTTTGGAAAGTGTTTTATTTATGTATTTTTTTAGTGGGTTTTTGACTGTTTTTCAAGAAATGTTTTACGCCTTTACAAAGGCGATTTTGATTCATATCCGCACGGACATCTTTAAGATTTCTCGCTGTTTTCCAGCCTGTCTCGAATGGGAAACATTTCGGCGCAGTCCCTTCCGCCTAAGTCCCCACTGCGCCCCATACAGCAGGGCGTGAACTTTTCCCCCATGAACGCACTCCTGGGCGGCGAATCTTTGGGCGTCCCCACTGGCCAAGTCCCGCACGCGCCTCAACACTGGTGAGGCGCGGCGGACTTTAATGGTATTTATGAGGCGCCCCGGGCCACATGAAGCCGCGATTTTGCCGGGAAAACTGCGGGAAAAGGGGCACCCGACGGGCGAGATTCTACATGTTGCCCCCTGTATTTGACTCCTAATGAAACCCACTTACAGGCCTGGGGGGAAACCCGGTATAAAATGTCTCCAGAAGTTCCAGAAGAATTTTCTGTCTGTGGGATAGAAAAAAAACGGTGATTTTACTGAAAAAAAAACCACAAAAATGCTTAATTAACCCTTGAATATAAATTGCGCTCCAAAATCACAGGAAAAATGCTCGTATGTGGCATTTAAAAAAAACTGTGTATTTATGAATATAAAAAAAAAACACGCTTAATTAACCCTTTGAATATAAATTTCGCCCGAAAGACCAGGGAAAAATTTTACTGAATGTGGTATAAAAAACACCGTACATTTTACTGAATAAAAAGCACAAACAGCTTAATTAACCCTTGAATATAAAGTGGGGCTCCACAAATGACCCCGGTAAAATTTATCGTGTAAAACCACAAACAGGCTTAATTAACCCTTGGTTTCAATGCGCCTCCAAAATGACCGGGAATTAAAATGATTGGGGAAGAAAATTTGACCCCCCCTGGTTTTAATTTTTAACCCCCAAAAACTGAATAAAAAATTGAGAAAGGAAGAGGGGCTCTTGATAAAAGCGTACCCCCCACCCCCAAATCGCTGTTAAAAAAGCTATTTCCTTTGTGTGAGATTTCTGCTGCTGCAGCAGCAGCCGGTTGTGTCAGGGCACAAGGAGAGCAGTGTGAGAAGCGAGCATGGCGTCCGTACTTATAGTGCTGTTACGTACAAAACCCCCCGGGTCTCGATTGGCTTGATGTTGAACATGTATTTGGCTACCTTTTCTTTCCTCCCAGATTTCTCGGGACCATGTCACCCATGTGTTTGGGCCCCATTTTAGCAATAAAAAAACGCTTCGTTCCCCGAAAATCCCCCCCAAATTTCGACTTGTGCGAATTGAAGTTTTTCTGAAATTTCTAAACAATTCCACTTCGTTAAAAATAATTGCCCATCTCAATCCTACGTTTTTTTTTAAATTTTTGTATATGGAGGGTTTAAGGACTTGTTTTTGCGGATAATTGAATTTTTATTGGTACCATTATGGGTTTCCTATGATGCTTTGATGGAGCTTTTTTTATGAAGGTTCTTGTGAGGTGTTTTGATCAAAATACAGCAATCCTGATAGTGTTTTTATTTTTTTACAGCGCCCACCAGAGGGTTTCATACATGGTTCTTTTCTAAAGAGGTGGATATAATTACAGCAATACCCAGTATGTATATTTTTTATGTTTTCCTTTTTTATTGCTTTTACACAATAAAATCATTTTGATTCAAAATGGAAAACATGTTTTTGCATCGCCATAGTCTGAGAGCCATAACTTTTTTTTTTGTTTTTTGAGCGTTTTTTAGTTTTTTGCAGGATGAGGTGAGATTTTTATTGAAATAATTTTTTTGGGGGGACATGGCTGTTTAATCACTTTTAAATCTGTTTTTAGAAAGCACGGTAAAGAAAAAATACTGCAGTCCTAGTAGTGTTTTTTTGTTTTTATTTTTAAACAGCGTCACCGGAATTTTACATGACAAAATTAGTTTTTTTTTTTTTGTGGGTTGTTTCTATTTTGGCAATACCAATTTATATTTTTTTTATGCTGAGTCTACAAAAAAAAAAAAAAAAATGGGTTTTTTTTGTGTAAAACAATATTTATGCATCGCTATCTTCTGATAGGCATAACTTTTATTTTTCTAAATACTAAGCTGTGTTAGGAAATTTTTTGGGGGGATGAACTGACATCTTCATTGGTACAACTTTTCCATTTATATACTACATAATGAAAGAAAATCGCATTTGTGACTGTTTTTTTTTGCTTTTTTATGGTGTTCACCGTGTGTGTTAAATAACATGATGGATTTATAGGGTAGGTCATTTCCCCATGGTGAACCAAATACCTATTTTTTTTTTTATTTTTTTCGGGGGATTTGGGGTTTTGTAAAGGGGGGAAAGGTGGTTACGTGTTTTAATTTTATTTTTCGTGTTTGTGTTTCAATTTTATTTACTTTTTTTTGACATTTTTTACTTTTTTTTACTTGTCCCTATATGGAACTTGTAGCGTGATTTTAGATCATGTTTTAAAAAAGGGGCATACATGCAGCATGGTATCCATAGTAAGGGGCTCGCGGGGATGGTGTCAAGGCAGCCCAGAAGCCTTTGTTAGACTTCTGGGCTGATAGGGAAGCCATTGGCAGCTGCAATTACATTGCAGTAGTGCCGATGGACACAGAGGGAGCTCCCTTCCTCTGTCTTTCCCCTAGCTGCCATGATCGCAATTGATCACGGAAGCTAAGGGGTTAATCACCCGTGGCCTGGGTTAGCTATGGCTGTGGGCAACATAGCATGGGGTCAGCTGTGATATAAAGCTGGTTCCAAACTGTGATCGTGCAGGCCCCGCTTGAGAGTCCACACGATGTCCAAGAAGTAACTGTATGTCCATTTGCAGGAAGTCACTTCCCACTCGGTTGTATAGGTATATCCAAAGTTGGGAAAGAGTTAAACCATGAATAAAAAAAAAAATCCCAGAATTATTTGCTCCAAGGGTTTGTGTTGCAAAACACCTAAAGGAAATATAGGTACCTTCATGCATACAAAGTATTTAGTTGACTTCTCAAAATAAACAAGTGGGTTGATACTGAATAAACTAATCTCTAAACATCAGTTCTACATCTGGGACATCATGTCCACAAATCTTATGACTAGCCCTTCCGAAGCCTCTGGATCTCTGGACAAACATTAAACCCTAAAGTTAGTAAATTATACATTTTGCTGCCAACACAAATTACATGATTTAGAAATAGAGTAGCTAAACCAACATCCCTCAGAAAACATCCTAATCACATGATTATGTCCTAAGCATTACATTTTATTTAGCATCTGATGACTTTGTCTCTATCCTTTGAGAATACTTGATTGACTTAAACTTTTTAAACAGTATCTGTTAGCAAAAGGCTCTTTTTCCTGTTTTGCTCAATTAATGCTAAAATAATATAAGAAATCTATACATTATAATGTATTTCTCTTGAATTTGTATGTGTATGTCTGTATATTTTAGTCAAAATGACTACTCATAAATATTTATTAGAAGGTGCTAATTTTTATAATAGATAATTTGTCAGCTTCCTCTACAAGAAGACAAGTGATTTGCCTGACATGTCCTTTCTCATTCATTTCTGTGCAAAAGTAAATTTGATTGGTCAGAGGAATCATGCTAGAGCAGCAAGTGTTATTCTGACCATCAGAAAGATGGGCACCATGACTAGCCCTGACATAGTCCATTTTAGGGCAGTTGGATCAATTGGGAGCTGTTTGGAAGCTTTGGTGGAGTTGTGAACAGAGACTTACCTTAGTAACATTTCTTGCAATACAGCACAAAGAAAAACATTAAGGTAAGAAACCTAATTTAATTGTATTCTCTTCTAGAATACCTTGTCTTCTCACTTTGTGGAGTTTAAAGTGCCCCTGGTCTTCACCATCAACCTCTGCAAGGGGCTTTAAATATCACTGCAGGATACTCCCAGGCAAGGCCGTGACGATGGGGAGGCTACAGTAGGCGGTCGCTTAGGGCGCCATACCTCTGCCTGCCACTAGGAGGCATAGGAATGGAGCCAGCTCAGGAGCTGAGCCGGCTCCATACACAGCAGCTGCCGGCCAGTCACTGCTGCCACCTTCATAGAGCAGGAAGGCAGCAGCAGTTTACTTTCGCTCCCCCTGCTCCTTCCCACCCCCCAGTGCCAACAGGGGGGTCAGGGAGGGAGAAGGGGCAGCAGTGTGTAGTGCGCAGGGGAGGTTAAACACTCCTCTCTCTTCTCCCTGCGCTCCTCTGTCAGCTTCTTGTCACATGACAGGAAGCTGCCAGAGCAGTGCATGCTGGGGCGAGTGGGCGGAGCTTCAGCTCCCTGTTCTTGGCAATGTGTGCTGAAGAAAGAAGATGGCCAGCTCTCCTGACTGGGAAGAAGGGACTTGTGCAGGGGAGGAGAGTAACTTGTCTGAGGGAGAGTGTAACTTGTGCTGGGGGAGAGAGTAACTTGTGCAGGGGGAGAGAGTAACTTGTGCAGTGGGGAGAGAGTAACTTGTGCAGGGGGGTGAGAGTAACTTGTGCAGGGGAGAGAGTAACTTGTGCAGGGGGAGAGAGTAACTTGTGCAGGGGAGAGAGTGTAACTTGTGCAGGGGGGAGAGTGTAACTTGTGCAGGGGAGAGAGTGTAACTTGTGCCGGGGGAGAGAGAGTAACTTGTGCAGTGGGGAGAGTGTAACTTGTGCAGTGGGGAGAGTGTAACTTGTGCAGTGGGGAGAGTGTAACTTGTGCAGTGGGGAGTGTAACTTGTGCTGGGGGGGAGAGTGCAACTTGTGCTGGGGGGAAGAGAGAAACCTGTGCTGGGGAAGAGAGTAACCTGTGCTGGGGAAGAGAGTAACCTGTGCAGTGGGGAGAGAGTAACTTGTGCTGGAGGAGAGAGCAACTTGTGCTGGGGGAGAGAGAGTAACTTGTGCTGGGGGAGAGAGTAACTTGTGCTGGGGGGAGAGAGTAACTTGTGCTGGGGGAGAGAGTAACTTGTGCAGTGGGGAGAGAGTAACTTGTGCAGTGGGGAGAGAGTAACTTGTGCAGGGGAGGAGTGTAACTTGTGCAGTGGGGAGAGAGTAACTTGTGAAGGGGGAAAGTGTAACTTGTGCAAGGGGGAGAGAGTAATTTGTGCAGGGGACAGAGAGTAACTTGTGCAGGGGGAGTGTAATTTGTGCTGGGGGAGAAAGTAACTTGTGCAGTGGGGAGAGTGTAACTTGTGCTGGGGGAGAGAGTAACTTGTGCTGGGGGGGAGAGAGTAACTTGTGCTGGGGGGAGAGAGTAACTTGTTGGGGGGGAGAGAGTAACTTGTGCTGGGGGGAGAGAGTAACTTGTGCTGGGGGGGAGAGAGTAACTTGTGCTGGGGGAGAGAGTAACTTGTGCTGGGGGGAGAGAATAACTTGTGCTGGGGGGAGAGAATAACTTGCGCGGGGGGGAAGAGAATAACTTGTGCAGTGGGGAGAGTGTAACTTGTGCTGGGGGAGAGTGTAACTTGTGCTGGGGGGGAGAGTGTAACTTGTGCTGGGGGGGGAGAGTGTAACTTGTGCTGGGGGGAGAAAGTAACTTGTGCAGTGTGGAGAGTGTAACTGGTGCAGGGGAGGGAGAGTAATTTGTGCTGGGGGAGTAAGTAACTTGTGCAGTGGGGAGAGAGTAACTTGTGCTGGGGGGAGAGAGTAACTTGTGCTGGGGGAAAGAGTAACATCTGCAGGGGGCGAGAGTAACTTGTGCAGTGGGTACAGAGTAACTTGTGCAGGGGAGAGAGTAACTTGTGCTGAGGGAGAGAGTAACTTGTGCTGGGGGAAAGAGTAACTTGTGCTGGGGGAAAGAGTAACTTGTGCAGGGAACAGAGTGCAACTTGTGCAGGGGACAGAGTGCAACTTGTGCAGGGGACAGAGAGTAACCTGTGCAGGGAGAGAGAGTAACTTGTGCAGGGGACAGAGAGTAGCTTGTGCAGGGGGAGAGAGTAGTTTGTGCAGGTGACAGAGAGTAGCTTGTGCAGGGGACAGAGAGTAACTTTTGCAGGGGACAGAGAGTAACTTGTGCAGGGGTAGAGAGTAACTTGTGCAGGGTAGAGAGTAACTCTTGCAGGGGGCAGAGTGTAACTGGTGCAGGGGGTAGAGGGTAACTGATGCGGGGGGGTTAGGACCTGGTGCAGGGGCGAGAGGAATTAGTGTGGGGGGGGGTGCAATTTTTTGCGGAGTGAGGAGGGCACCGTTGACTGTACTTGCCTAGGGCACCAAAATGCCTTGTCCCAGCCTTGCTCCCAGGTCGCTACCCTTAATGTGGTCACTTGCAGTCGCTGGTGGTGTAGTACAAAGGGCACAGGCAGAAGTGCTTGCCCTATAAATCATAGAGAAGGAGTGTGCATGACCCTAAGGGAGAGAGGGTAGCAGGAGTGGAGGAGGTGTGGTGAAAAACAGAGAGAAGGAGACGCTGCCTGACATGGCTGCAAGGTACACGAGCACGCCCATGGCTTGGCACACTAGCCATGGCACAATTTGTTACAGTACCCCTTCCTTAGGGCCCCCCATCATTAGAGCCAGACATTTATTAAACTTGTGGATGAGTTCAGGGGCATCAACATAATCCACTGGTTCCCCGGACCTTTCTTCAGGGCCATAGCTGTTTCAGGCAATCAGATATCCTCCAAAATCTCCTTGACCTCAAAGAACTCCTCAGAACAAGCCACAGCAGAGATTGAAACTGATTTATTAGAGAAACTTTTGAGGACCACGAGCTTAAAGAGGGACACACAGAATGCATAGGGAGGCAGGTAGTTGCAGTTTGTAGCAAACAGGATTAATTCGCCAGATACTGGAGAAATTACCTAGCAACCAAGGAGCAAGTTTAGGACACGTTACTCTTCAATCGATATAGAGCTCTTGCCTCTTGAATGACAGAGGTTGGCATTTCTTGTCCACCTGCACTTTAAACTGAGAGGCAGCCAATAATAGGGACTGGGGTGCATCTTGCCAAATGTGCTGGAAATCTTGGAGCTAAGAACTCACAAATGGAACGTCAGAGGTAGTTGGAAGGGGCAGAGGAAGACGAGGACAAATTCTATATATGACGTAGAAGGGGGACAACCCTTTGTGGTTGTTGTACTCAAATTCTGTGCATAGTAACAGATCTATCTTGATGTGTGCTAACAAAACTGTGGGTAGCTGCCTATTATGTGGTTGATATGCTCTACTTAATCGTTAGACTGTGGGTGGTATGCGGAGAAGAAGTCTAACTCAATTTGTACATGGCCACACAGAGCTTGCCAAAACCTGGATGTAAATTGGACTCCCCGATCAGACAAGATATGTGTCACTATCCGTCGGTGTCAGAATACAATCCTCAGTATATGGTGGATCCTCAGTGATCACCACGGGCAAGATGGCATACGTGGTGACTCAGGGTGACAATCGAAGTACAAAACAGGACAGCAGGTACAGCCGTAGAAGATAGCAAAGTCTCAGACAGGTAACTAGCTCGGTACAGCGGCAGGAACAGCAGATACCATGGACTTGGTGCAGTGGCAGTTAATAACAGGTAGCGTCTAGTAATGCACAGGTAACGCAGGGTAACAGCAGCGATACAGCAACCAAGGGACAAGCTCGATGTATGAAGACAACAACAAACTGATGCTGGGGCAAGGGTAGGAAGTTCTTTAAGTCCCCAGGCTGGTAATCAGGACACTGTCCCTTTAAATAGCAGAAAACTGCCACGTGCACCCTAGAGTGCGCTCATGTGCACACAGGCAGCAACAGAGATGGGTGCAAGCAGCAGTGAGGACCGGTTAGTATGAGCTGCTGGCAGATGCCACAGCAGGGACAGGAGCCGGGTCAGGTGATTATCGCACAGAATCAGCTGCGGGTACCTCCACAGCAACGTAGGAACGGGACGATCCATGGTCCAGGACAGGAGCTGCAGCGTGAACCATGACAATATGTGAAGGTAGTCCGTGCAGGCAGAAGATGTGTTTAACAAAGAGGTTAGCTAATTGAGCTGCGCACGATAGTTTCAGCAATGGAACAAAATGTGCCATCTTTGAAAAACGGTTGATCGTGACCAAGATCACCATACACTCAGCAGAGGTTGGGAGATCTGTGATGAAATCCATGGCAATTTTTATCCAAGGGGTTTCTGGTATGGGCAGAGGTTGTAAAAGACTGGTAGATCTTTGTCAGGGAACCTTGTTGCGGGCACACACAGAACAGGCAGACACAAAGAGCGACATGTATGAATGGGGCTGTGCCAGTTTCCTGGCGTCAAAGAGCTGTCGTAGCCCTATATCTATAGATGTATGAACAGTCGCACTCCAAACTTTAGATGATATAAGCGCCTGTGCCATACTTTCTAATGTGCCAAAGATTTGGGGAATTCTGGGGGCCTCACACCACATTCGTAGAATTAGACACATTTATGAATCTTTGACGCCAAACCTAGGCGCATAACAGTTAAAACAGCCAGACCAGGCTAAAGGTGGTGCCTGAGCTAGACTTGTCATATTGGCACTACACTGCCCCTGTATGTATGACCTGTAGAAGAAAAAGGTCATACATTCTGGCACATTCTAGACTGCTTTAAGCGATTTAAAACTGGCCTGTCACCGAAAGTCTTTGACATCTTGAGAGTAAACCATCAATTGTGCCTAGACATTAGACACAGCATTTTTCTAACCCCAGAGTGTTAGAATAATGTCCCCAGGATAAAACTTGCTTCCTCAAAGCAGGACAAACGAAGGTCTTTAGTGGAGGTATTCGCATAATCGGATGGGATCCTTGAAAATGTGACATTTGGAATCTATGATGTTCTGAAGGTTGTGGACCTGATCAGAACAATCTGAGGACTGGGACAATGCATCAGCTTTGACACTCTTTCTGGCAGGCCTGAAATACAAGGAAAAATTAAAGTTGGAGAAGAAGAGGGACCAAGACCTGTCAATTGTCAGTAATAATTTGTAAAGCCTGGGAACCACTGAATAGCCCAGAGACCAACAGGATGAGGCTAAATGAGTATGGCAGACTGTTTTTAGTGTCCATAGACAGTACTTGTCAAATAGTCTCCAAAAAAAAGGGGGAATCTCACAAGAGAACAGAAAGTGACCTCTGATCACTATATTTACTTTTTTGCCATAGGCAAACTTAAACTCTATCAGTTCTCTATCTATAAAACACTAAAACGTAACTTTTATTATGTATAACTCTTAACCTCTATACACACTATTTAAAAACCTGATTTATAACCTCACCATTTAACCCTTTCTACTTCTAAAGGAAGGAATAGCTCCTTTTCCATTATCAAGTCTGGTGGAACTAAGCAGAATAGGTGTTACATTCCACAGCACACTACCAGCGGGCTAACCATAGGGCCTGCAGCTTTATTAAAATAAAATGTATATTAAGATATAAAGGAAGAAGTGCTTTAAATGGAATAGAGACTATGAACAATAGTGTACGTACAATGAGTTTTTATATGACAATAGTTACAGTACAAAGGAGTTTAAATTCCCAATGAATATGCAATTAGACTGGAGAGAAGGGGGTTTAATGGGAGTTGTAAAACTGGTAGTGTGCTGTGGAAATGTAACACCTATTCCTGCTTATCCGTTCTAGGTGAGCACACAGAGTGCAATATTATGAGAGAGATGGGACGGAAGTCCATCACAGTCAGGCTTGAAATGTCTAATGATTCCAGTACGCGGTGTGGGCAGTAACGGTAAGAAGGGGGTAAAGCCCGCCATGGAGAAAGGTGAACATGTCAGGATTGTTTAGTTTATGGGAGTATGGTGGCAGTTTTTAAGCTCACATATTATTAGTTGTGTGCAGGAGAGTGAGGGGAAGTTGGGTTTTGGTGGATTCCCTCTGATTGTCCTAATTGGTGAGCCACCTGAATAGGGTGAATACCTAACATATATAAAAGAAATGAGCTTTATGACCACATTGGACGGACTAACCCCTGATGAAGCCAGGTTAGCTGTGGAAACATGTTGGGGAGGTCAGGCATGACGGTTTTAAATTTGATTTCTCACCTCTGGTCTACAAGTGCCACCCCGCTGCAGAGGGTTGTCCCAAAAGGGAGCCTTATTTGTCCTGTGTCCCCATTAGATTAGGGACGATTGCCCAATAAGGAGGCTTGGGCATACTCAACTGGAGTTAATAAATTTGCTGTATATATAAGCTTTTCTGTTTGGTAGGTGGGTGTTGCCACCAACTTGAAAATGGAAAAAGGAGCTATTACCTTCCTTTAAGGAAGTAGAAAGGGTTTAAATGGTGAGGTAATAAATCAGTTTTTAAATAGTGTGGTAATAGAGGTTAAGAGTTATACATAATAAAAGTTACGTTTTAGTGTTTTATCGATAGAGAACTGAGAGAGTTTAAGTTTGCCTATGGCAAAATAGTAAATACATAGACAGTACTTGCTCAGAAACATTGTAGTCTAGGAAAGGCAGACTCAAGCTTGAAAAGACACTTGTCAAGTTTAGCGAAGAGGCGATTCTCCCGTAAATGAGAAGGAACCAGCTGGACATGCCTTTGATGGGTCTAAATCTGAAGAGAAGACCAGGATGTCATCCAAATAAACCACCACACAGGCATAAAGTAAATCTTGGAAGATGTTGTTGACAAATTCCTGGAACACAGCTGAGGCATTTGAAAGGCCAAATGTCATGACTAGGTATTCAAAATGCCCATCTCGAGTGTTAAAGGCAGTTTTCCATTCATCCCCCTTATAAATGCAGATCAGATTATAAGATCCCTGAAGATCTAACAACTCTTCTCCGCAAAGTATGTCAAACAGTTCAGAGATTTAAGGCAATGGTTATCTGTTCTTGATGGTTATCTTGTTTAACGTTCTATAATGGATGAAGAGTCAAAGGGATCCATCTTTTTTCTCCATGGAGAAAAAAACCTGCCCCAGGAGGGGACAACGATTTACGGATAAACCCTTTTTTTAAATTCTACTTCATATAGGCCAACAGTTTTGGGTAGAGAAACAGGCAATCAATAGGGCAGTCTTAAGATCTGTGCAGAAGTAGTGTTTAGGCTGAGCAATTCTGAAATATAAGGCTTTGCAGAGGGACCACGTCCGACTAGGGGTTGACAAGGTGTGATCAAACAGGTGATGTGATAATAATCACCCCATCAGGTCACTTATCTGGTCTGCAAATTTATCACTGGAGTATATAGGTGTAGCCATGGCAGGTCCAGAAAAATGGCACAGGTAACTTCGGGAGAACGTAGAAAGAACTTCTCCTGGTGAAGAGCCTCAATGTGTAGTGTTAATGGCTCGATAGATACCAGATAGAAACTGTCAACGCCTCTCCATTAATAGAGAAAATAGAGGATTGTTTAGGCAGGACACAGGCATGTGATACTTGGAAACCGGGGAGGAGTGAATGACGTTCTCAGCAAAATCAGAAACCATGAAGACCGGAACTTCAAGGCCAGTACCATCACCATCAGATGTTAAGAGGACTTTTCTTCACACAGGTTGTAGTGGTCTCTAGAAGATGGTGGCTAAATGTGAAATTCTACCCAGTCATGGCAAGTCACGCTGCTTACTCTCAGTGAAGCACATAGCCCTCACAGAAGCCCTCACACTAGTTAGCGACTAGGGCCTCATTGTTCTGGGCCAACTTGGAAGCTAGTGTGTGGAACTGGATGGCGTATTGTCCCACTGTTGAGTCATCTTGTCAAAGTCGGAGAGAGAGTAAAAGCAGCAGAGGGAGCAAGTCTAGGTTCTTCAAAGATCATATGGAATGTAGAAAAGAAGGCTTGAAGATCAGAAATCAGCTGCTCCCCTTGCTCCTAGAGGGGAATGGCCCAAGCTAAAGCTTCACAGAAAGCAGCAAGACAATGAAGGCAACCTTGGCTTTCTCCAAATAAACTGATGCGGTAGGAACTCAAAGTGAATTGTGCACTGGATGAGAAAACATTGACAGGCCATCATATTGAGGTGGCAGCAGGAGGGGCAGGCTGGGGTTGTGTATAGCAACAAGTGGTGCAGCGGTGGTAGCAACATGAATGGCAGCTACCACTCATGTTTACAGCATCTGGCAAAGCGGTTTCTAATGAGAGCCCAGGCTGCCTACTTCAGCTGCAAGGTCTTGAGAGTCACACAAAGACACATCAGTGGGATCCATGGCCAGACCATACTATCAGGAACAGGTAGTGGACCTGCCATGTAATTTGTGAGTTTTGCATCAGCCATGCCGAGGAGGAGAGTCTAAGGAACTCCTGATCTTCCCCCTCATCCCCTCGAAGGGGGCTTGGAGTCCGCTGCAGGAAACTCCAAGGTCACTACTAGAGATGGGCGGATTTCTCAAAAATTCGGTTCGGTCACTTCGCCAAATTTCCCGACAAAAATAAATTCGGTCCGAATTACTTCGGGACCAATCGCGTTAAAAAACAGCTGTTTCCAGGCTGCACAGAGCCTGCAGGGTGCTGTAGAACGCTGTGCCATGCTTAAATATGCAGAGGGAGCTTGGTTTGGGCTTCATACAATGTTGTGTTTTAGTATGACACGCACATGACTGCCGCCGCTCTTGTAGAATCGCTTCACTATAAAATTCCTGGGCACTTTAGAGGGCAAAATGACCAAAAAAAAATCAAGGGGAATGTAGCCTGATAAAAGTCATGCCAGCGAAAGCTGGAAAAAACAAGTGAGAGTCGGGTGGCAACATTAGTGACAGAGGGTGGAGGTGACGGCGGGCGGCAGCAGCAGCATGGGGTCAGGGTGGCACAATGACATTCGGAGGGGGGAAAAAACAGGATTGGGACCCGAGTGGCACATGACACAGTGTGGAGGTTACGGCAAAGCGCAGCATGAGGTCAGACAGTGGCCAATGACATTCGGGAGGTGGCAAAACAGTAGTGGGGTACAGAGTGCCAATAAAAGTGTGGAGGTACGGCAGCAGCAGCTGAAGTGGCAGGGGCACAAGGGAATTTGGAGGGGGGAAAAACGTAGTAGGCCCCACAGGTGGCCCCAAAATGACAGAGAGTGGAGGTACAGCGCAGACATGAGGTAGAGAGTGGCACAATGACATTTGGAGGTGGCAAAAAACAGGAGCAGGCCCGAGTGGCACAATGACACAGTGTGGAGGTCACGACAGCAGGCATGAGGTCAGAGAGTGGCAAAATGACATTCTGGAGGTGGCAAACAGGATTTGGGCCACAGGTGGAAAATGACACAGTGTGGAGGTGGGGCAGCGCGCATGAGGTCAAAAAGTGCACAATGACAAGTGTGGAGGGATGGCAGCAGCAGATGAGGTCAGGCAGTGGCACAATGACATTTGGAGGTGGCAAAAAGGGAGTAGGCCACGGTGGCAAAATGCACAGTGGTGAAGGTCACAGCAGCGCAACATGAGGTCAGACAGTGGCAAAATTTGAACAGGGGGAGTTGACGGCATAAAAACAGCAGCATGGGTCAGGCAGGGGGCCAATGACATTCGGGAGGTGGCAAAAACAGGAGTGGGGCAAAAAGGGGTGGCACATGACAGAGGTGGAGGGACGGCGGCAGGAGCAACAGCATGAGGTCAGAGGGGGCAAAAATGACAAAGTGTGGAGGGCCGGCAGCAGCAGCAGCATGAGGTAGGCAGTGGCACAATGACATTCTGGAGGTGGAAAAAACTGTAGTAGGGCCACAGAGTGGCACAATGACGGGAAGTGGCGGGTGACGGCGGCGGAGCAACAGCATGAGGTCAGAGAGTGGACAATGACACAGTGTGGAGGGCACGGCAGAGATGAGGTCGGGCAGGGGCCAATGCATTTGGGGGTGGCAAAACATGTAGGCCACAGAGTGGCAAATGACAGGGGTGGGGTCACGCAGCAGCAGCATGAGGTCAGAGAGTGGCACAAGGGACACAGTGTGGGGGGCAACCGGCGCGCAGCATGAGGTCAGACAGTGACAATGCTTTCTGGAAAGGTGGCAAAAAACTGGAGTAGGCCCAGAGTGGCCATGAACAGTGGGATGTCACGGGGACAGCAACAGCAGCAGCAGCAGCGGTCTAGAGTGGCAAAATGACGAGGGGAAGGGTGGGGGCAATACCAGCCCCCTGGTAAAGATGGCTGGTGGCAGATGGAGAATTGTCAGCATTGTGTGGCTCGGGGAGGGCCCGCATAGAATGGGGGGGCGGGGCGGGGGATTTTAAACCCCCGACTCATTTCTCCAGTTTGGGTGAGGCGTCGGTGATGTAGTCTGACGAAAGGCATTGGTGTGTGGAAAATCTGGCCGATCCCGCGGTTTTCATTTTGACAAAGGTCAGTATTTCCACTTTTCCCCGTGGAAAAGCGGATTCTCTTGGGGAAACGAGGCCCCCCCCGCACTGAACACCCGTCTCATGCCACACTACGGGCCCAGGCAGGACAGCTTCCCCACTTCAAATCGGAAAGTTGCGGCCACACATCCGTTTGGCTCCCCGGTAGCCCAGTGGATCTTTACTGGGGGGGAGAGTCTGCCCAAGTGGGCCCCACCTGTTGGTTCAGGGATGCTCCAGGTCTGCTGCTGCTGGCGATGCCCTCTTCATTTGGGGGTGAAGGAAGCTGCTCATCAGTGCTTGACTTGGGTTTATGCTGAGGGAGTTGGTACTGTGCTACCCCCCCCCCTTTCCCCCAGCAGCCGGGGGGCGTAGTACTGAGCGCTAAAGAACCCCCCTGTCAGACCTGTCAGAGGAGGGTGATCCCGCCATAGGCAGGGCCAATGACTACGGAGGATTTCCTATGTATTTTTTTTTTGTCCTCCCTTCAGCAGCGGGGGAAAAAGGTCCCATTTTGGACCGGTAGCAGGGTCCAATAGGGTGGGAGCCAGAAGTCTCCCCTGCGGTGCTGACTTTTGGCTGTCACTGCAGGCAAATCAGCATGTGGGGGGCCATCCAAAAAGTGACTCAGGGGGCTCCCTGCCCCCATTCCAGTTTTGCCACGGTGCTTGAGGGTCATCTGCCTCGTTTTCCCTCTCTCCATCTACCCCCTCCAGCTGCCCCTGCTGCTACTCTCTTGTCCCGGGTAGAAATCCACTATTTCCCCAGAAATCTTTGTCAATGCCTCCTCCCCCTCCCCCATTTAGTCCCCACCGGATCATGTGGCCGCGAGTTAGTCGCCAGTCTCCAGCCCCCCTGCCCGACAGATTTTTCAGCATCTTTTCCAGGACATAAAAGCAGTGGAATGATGTTATTCACCCCGTTTTCCTGGCGGATGACAAAAAACCGTGGACCCCTCGAAGGGCTTTCAAAAAAACGACAGTTGTCACGCATGAGTGCCATGGCTGACATCAAAATTAACAGGGGTATCTGTCCCCCTGGTCTCAAAAATCGTTAAGGCCTTTCTTGTTTCGTCGGTCCAACATGTGCAGGCTGGAAATTTCCCAAAGGGTGGAAAACATGATATCAGAGTGGTTGGGGGAGGGTTTGCCGTGCAACTCGAGGAGTGTGTTCCTGGCTTTGAGGAATGGATGAAGTGCTGCACCCGTTTTCCCGGCCATTTTTAGAAATTTTTTGAAAATGGTGGAAGACTTCAGGAACCTTTTTACAACCCGATTGAACACTTTTGCCATGAGGGGCTGGGCCATCCCTCCTCGGTGCCCGCGGGGGACACCATGTTCCCCCCATTGTCCGTCACCATGGTTCCCATTTGAGGGGGCGGAGAAAACCCACATCAATTTCTTGCTGCATGCGCGGGCGTTCCTCCTTGTGACTTCATTCGCCAGGCAAGCCCGGTGTAGAACTGGTGACACCCCGTGCCCTACAAATGTGGTATGATGGAGCAGTATTTTTGGAGGCTGAGAGGTGGTGGTGGTGGAGGAGGAGGAGGCGGACATTGCGCAGGAGCCGCGTTTGACAAGTGGAGGAGGGAAAACGGCGTCTCCTGTCCCAAATTGTTGGTGTGCCTGGGCAGAAGCCTTTCCCAATGGGCCCTAAAAAGGACATGTAATGGCCTGTCCATAGTTTCAGCTCCAGACGTCCCCGCTGACGTGCACCTTTTAAAAAAAGATAAGTCAAGGACTGGCCCCCTTTCTGTTCTACTATTTATGAAGTGCTGGGGGACTGCCTTTTTTGGGAAAAGAAATTACGGGTTTTAAAATTCCATCTCGGCCGGGACAAGCCATTAGTTCTCTGAAAGGTGCAGAAATCCACCATTTGGAAAGGGGGGATGAAATATCAACAACTTGGACAGGAGCACGGGCAGCTTCTGCACCTTAGGATGGTTGGACGTACTGTTGTCCTTTACAACGCCCGGTGAAGATGCTGGCGCCATGAGTGCGAGGAGCAAAAGATCTGAACCCGGGGGATGGTCAAAGAAAACGCTCCCCCTGCGAAGGTTTGGGGGAGCCTTGATGGCGCAAGGCATGGTGCCACTGGGCGCTGCTGCGGCGAAAGGGTAGACCACCACTTTTAGCCACGTTTTCCCGGGGCCCCCGGATGGTGATGTGCATGTGTTTTGCGGGCGGGTGCCCAAGTTGCTCCCCCGGCCCGTTCACTTTCTGCCTACGATTCTACTATACCCATATTCGGGTCCTCTGGTGTCTTTCCAAAGAATGCCACACCCGAGTAACTGTTTTACCACCAACGCTCCGCACTGAGTGACTACTAAAAACCGCTGCGTCGCTGGCCCCCGTGCCGCTACTTTTTGGACCTGCAAAGCGGGTTTTTTTTCCCCCTGACCGCTTGGGTAAACACCTCACACAACCCCCTTGCTGGGCGCCCGCCTGACGCACAAGTGACGCCCCCTTCTCCTGCGATGATGAAGCCCTTTCTTTACCCGGCTCCCCAAATGCGGTCGGTAATCACAACGATTTGTGTTTCATCGTCACTGTGTCCCATCACGGGCTTGGTATGCAGAGGCTGACCCCCCAAAACATGACCCCCTGCCCCTCCCACATCTTACTTTGCCGCCCCACAGCAAGAAGCAGGAGAAATTTGGCCCCCTTTCTTCGTTGCCCAAATGCTGCTGCTGCCCTCCTCAAATTGTTAAACCTGCTAATAGTGGTGCTGAGCCCAGACCCATAGTAGATTCTGGGTGAGGGAACGGATGGGACGGGGGGTTGAGGCAGGTGAGGGCCGCTGACCCACTTCTAGGGGATGCCCCAAATAAGGGTTGTGTTGACGTTCCCACCGTTTGGTGGGTTGTCAGATGTCATTGGGAGGAAGTGGATGCCCTAGAAACAACAAGAACCAATGGGGTTTCTGGTAGACACGGCCGTAGATGAACGGGCAGTTGTGGCCTCACGAGGACCCCTGCTGCGACGTTCCCCCGCTGTGCTGCGACCGGGGCCCGCTCCAGGAAAGTTTTTGCCCTGCCACTGCGGTGAATCCCTGCCCCCTGTCGACATCTGTTTTTTCTAAAAGTACAGACTCTGCTTAATGAAAATACTGTATATGATAAATACACACCCTGTTTTGACTCCCAAAAAAACCCGTAACAAGCTTGGGTAACCCCTTGGATTAAATTGGCTCACAAAAATGGCCAGGAAAAATTGACTTGTATGTGCCGTTTAAAAAAAACTGTGTATTTTATGAATATAAAAACACAAACAGGGTTATTTTTCCCTTTGGTTTGAATTATTTCTACAGGCAAATTTTTTTCTTTGGCAGTAAAAAGAACGTTTCTTTTTGGACCACAACAGCGAACAACGTAATTAACCCCCGGTGTAAAATTTTCGCAAAAAGAAATGAGCAATAAAAATTCAGCTTTGTAGCGTTTAAAATGGGTGTATTTTACGGTACACAACAAAGGGAAAAATTGTAATTAACCTTTTGGTTTTGGGAAATGCTACAGGCAAATTTGCTTCTTTGCGGTTTAAAAAGAATGTTTTTTTAGTAACCCACGCAGAAACAAATGTTAATTAACCACTGGATGTAAATTGCGCAAAAAAAATAGCAACCAAAAATTAAGTGATATTTGGATTGTAAAAATGTGTTTTTTAAATGAATAAACGGAAAGGGTTAGATTACCC
This sequence comes from Phyllomedusa bahiana, assembly GCA_025379985.1. Lineage (NCBI taxonomy): Eukaryota > Metazoa > Chordata > Amphibia > Anura > Hylidae > Phyllomedusa > Phyllomedusa bahiana. The sequence goes on from JAODAL010026070.1 coordinate 24,344, forward strand.
TTGGATATTCAAGTGCCCCAAGAACTGAGAGTGCATTAAAAAGTATATGAAGCTGCATTGGACCACACTGGACTTCAGTTCCAATACCCACAAAATCAGAAATTTGAACGTAAGAGAAGTAGTCTTGAGCCCAAGCTGTTCACCCCCCCCAAAAAGTGTATAAAAATGGGGTTCTTTGATCAGCTATCTTTAAACAGCCCCGGCAGCACCTTCCCCCTCAGTTTTCGTAGAGGGTTGAGTCCCAGGTTGCGCCCGACTTATATGTCCGGTGATGTAAAATCCGCCCCGGGCTCTGATTGGCTTCATCTCTGCATGTCATGTAGGCTATGCCTTTTTTCCCCCCAGAGTTCTTTGGGCCCCCTGTAAACCCTGTGCTCGCAGCCATTTTATCAATCAAAAGCACGCATCGTTCCCGCGAAGTACCCCAAACTTCGACTTCTTTTAGAACCGAAGTTTTCCTGAAATTCTAAACGAAGTCCACTTCGCTAGAATCAATTCGCTCATCACTAATTAGAATGTGAAGACGCAAAAGATGTCTCAAGTTGGTCAATAAGCACTGTCTCAAATTCCTGCATTCTACTGTTAATTTGTGTGGGTGGAAGGGAATTGCTCACTTTTATCTTGTAACGTGGCCACCCAGTAATCACTGTTCATTTTTATTGCTTTGATGCGTGGATCATGTTGCAGGTAATGTATTATCCAAGCACTCATGTGTGAGATGCTGCCAGGTTCTCCCAAGCCTCAGGGTCAAGGGGCACTAACGGAATCTTCCTCCTCTTTCTCCCCCTCCTTCTCCTGTAATCTGTGCCAACCTTTTACCACTGAAGGGTAATCCGTATTGGTGGTTTCCACCCCTGCCTTCTCATCCTCCTCCACTTCCTCATCCTGACAATCACCAGAGCCCTAGCTAGCCTCATGCACTCTAGTCTGTGAGCTGAACTGCCGTCCTGCACCCTCCCTCGACCTAGAACCACCGCCTAAAGAAGACCTATACAATTGAGAAACAATGGAGGGTGGAATTCCAGTGCATGTGGAGGGTGGAATTCCAGCGTGTTGCCACATCCCATATCAGACGGTTGACGGGGAGGCCAAGATAACGCTGCAATGCTGCCAGTTGTTCTGAAGCAGGATGCGAACGCCCTGTGAGCTAAGACCTCGAGCCTTCCTCAGCAGGCAGTCAAAAACCGGGTAGTGCTTGAGAAATTTCTGCACAACCAGGTTCATGACGTGTGCCAGGCAAACAATGTGCATAAGTCTACCAATCCTAAGGGCAGCAAGGAGATTTCTCCCGTTGTCGCACACCACTTGCCTGGCGCCAGGTTCTTAGCACCCAGCCACTGGTCGGTCTCAGTGCGCAGAGCTGTCCACATCTCTTGACCTGTGGGTTGATGGTCTCCATGACAAATTAGTTTGAGAACGGCCTGGTTTCTCTTGACACGTGAGGCTACCTTTCAAGGTTGGGGATCTGGACTCTGTACCATACCAGCAGTGTGGAATAGTGTCGGCCTAGACACATCACCAGAGGCACTATCATCCACCCAACTAACTCAGTGAGCTGTCAGGGAGATGTAACGCCCTTGACCGTGCTTACTAGTCCATGTGTCTTTAGTGAGATGGACTCTGGTGGACACAGATGCAGCCAACGCGCTGGAAATCTTCTCTGCAACGTGGCAGGCCAGGGCAGGGACAGCTTTTCTGGCAAAGAAATGCCTGCTCGCATCTGATATTGGGGACATGCGAGAGCCATGACATGATAGAACCCATCTGTGTCCACCAAGCGTAAAGGCAACATTTCCAAGGCCAACAGCCTGTCAATGCTCACATTCAGGCTTTTGGCTTTGGGATGGTTGGGGTGAAAGCGTTTCTTATGCTCCCACACCTACTACACATAAGGCTGGCTGCCGGACTGGCCGCTGTACGGAGTGCAGGTCACACTAGTGGAATGTGTAGGCTGTGTTGCTGGCGGGAATTGGCCGACAGTATCCGAGACTGGGGATAGTGCTTGCTCATGCTGCTCCGAGACATCGGCAGCAGAGGACTGCTTGGGCTTGGAACTGTTGGTGGGTCCAGTGTGGATATTGGTGGTGTCAGTACTAATGGGAGCAGTGATAGAACTGATGGGGGTGGGCCCAGTGTTTATGTAGGTGGTGCTAGAACTGTTAATACATCATCTGATATAATTAATTGTCTCAGTGTAGAAAGGGTCCAAGCCAACTTAAATAAACTGAACAAGTCTCCAGGCCCAGATGGCTTACACCCAAGAATGCTTAAAGAGCTCAGCTCGGTTATCGGTGTGCCCCTGTACATGATATTTAGAGGTTCTCTGGTGACTGATAAAGTGCCAGGAGACTGGTGTAAGGCAAATGTAGTTCCCATCTTCAAAAAAGGCTCCAAGGTTTGCCCAGGTAAATATAGACCAGTAAGTTTGAGGGACTATATACAGGAATAAGGACAGAAGTTTTCAGGCCAAACTGATCTGTTTTTATGAAGAGGTGAGTAGAAGTCTGGATAGCGAGGCAGCTGTGGATATAGTGGTTTTAGACTTTGCAAAGGCATTTGACACTGTCCCTCATAAGTGTTTATTGGGTAAATTAGAATCCATTGGGTTAGAAATAACTGTGTGGCTATCGGATCGTACTCAGAGAGTGGTGGTAAATGACTCGTACTCTGAGTGGTCCCTGGTTATGAGTGGTGTGCCCCAGGGCTCAGCATTGGGTCCTCTTTTATTCAATGTATTCATTCATGATATAGTCGAGGGAATCAATAGCACGGTTTCTATTTTTGCAGCAGACACCAAGCTATGTAGTATAGTTCAATCAATGGAAGAGGCTCATAAATTGCAAGCAGAACGGAGTTTTTGGCCATCCACTTGGCAAATGAGGTTCAATGTGGATAAATGTAAGGTTCTGCATCTGGGTATGAATAATCTACAGGAATCATATGTCCTAGGGGGAGAAAAACTGTGAGAATCGCTTGTTGAGAAAGATCTGGGCGTTCTTGTAGATCATAGATGTCATGGGTGGACCTGCGAACCCCGTCCTGGGTCGCAGGCACACCCGTGGTCCCTGCATGAGCGGCACCGCTGCCCGCATGTCGGGCAGCGGCCACGCTCACCCTGCCGGCCGAGTCCCTGCCTATTTACCCGGCCGCGCTCTTGCTGCAGCTCCAGTCTCCCGGCGCGTCCCCACTGCCTAGGGCGCGCGCAGGCCAGCTTTGTGAAATGTAAAGGGCCAGCGCACCGGTAATTGGGTATTGCCGGTCACTGCCCTTATTTAAGCCTGCCCCTTCCTGAGTCTTGTGCCGGATCTTTAGTGCCAATAGCCTATAGAGAAAGCGTTCCTAAGCCTTGTTCTGATTTCCGTGTACCATACCGTTTGCTTCCGTTCCTCGACCACGAATCTGGCCGCCTGCCCTGACCTTCTGCCTGTCCACGTCTACGAACCATAGCCGCCTGTCCTAACCTTCTGCCTGTCCCCGACTTCGAGAATACCTGACGATTTGGTACCACGCTACACCTCGGCTGTCTCCGCAAGCAAGTCACGTCAGGGGTAACGACCTGGTAGACTCCCACCGCGGCAAGTCCATCCCGCTTTGCGGCGGGCTCTGATGAAAACCGGGACCTACTTAGATTCCGCTCCCTGGCGTGGCTTACGCCATCGCTTGCGGTGGTCCAGAGGATCCACTATCTCTGCCCGTGACAATAGACTACAGAACATCATGCAGTGTCAAACAGCTACCTCTAAAGCAAGCAAGATATTGGCGTGTATTAAAATAGGCATGGACTTGCGGGACAAGGATGTAATTTTACCACTGTATAAAGCATTGGTGCGACCTCACTTGGAATATGCTGTTCAGTTCTGGGCTCCAGTTTATAGAAAAGATGTAATGGAGCTAAAGAGAGTACAAAGATGAGCAACCAAATTTATAAGGGGAATGGAGCATCTTAATTATGAGGAGAGGTTAGTAGAATTTAACTTATTTAGTCTTGAGAAAAGAGGCTTCGGGGGGACATGATTCATTTATATAACTATATAAATGGTCCCTACAAAAAGTATGGGGAAAAATTATTTCATGTAAAGCCCCCTCAAAAGACAAGCAGACATTCCCTTCAGCTGGAACAAAAAAGGATTTAATCTCCAGAGGAGAAAAGCCTTCTTCACTGTGAGAACTGTAAATCTATGGACTAGCCTGCTTGATGAGCTGGTCACAGCAGGAACAGTTGCAAGTTTCAAGAAAGGCTTAGATAACTACCTGAAACTAAAGAATATTTATACGTACGTAGCCATGTAAAATTCTGGATCCTGCCCAATAGGGGTCAGAGATGGGGTCTTCCCTGGAGTAGATTGGTTCTCGCCTGGTGGGTTCCAGGGCATTCCCCAGTGGGGAGGCTGGGCTTGAAATCCTTGTCTCCCTCCCTTCACCCACATTTTCCCCACCCTTGGTTGAACTTGATGGACATGTGTCTTTTTTCAACTGTACTATGTAACTATGTAAGTGGCGGAAGAGGAGGAGGCAGAAGATGTCACGGTGGTTGAAAGCCCAGGACCTGTGTGGCCTTTTTTCTCCAAGTGACTCCAAGTGACTCTTCCACAGCAATTCATGCTTTTCATGCATGTGCCGGTTTATGCTCGTGGTGCTTAAACGCTTTATATTCTTTCCTCTATTGACACGTTAAAAGCAAATCCGGCATATGACGTCAGTCGGCGAATCTGAGGCTTGATCGAAAAAGGCCCAGGCTTCACAGGTCCTGGATCTCTTCGACTGTGAAAACCTAGTACTGGTGTTCCCACTGCCACCACTGACGTTGACTGGTGGAGTAATGTCAGTGGACTTGTGCAACAGCCCTCTCCCTTTCTGGGGCCGGACCCGCACTGACACCACACCATCATCCTCCTCCTCCACTGATGATGTGCTCGCCAGCTGCTGCTCAAAAGACCACATTGGATCCGCAATGTCATCATCATCACAGATGACTTCCTCTTCCTCACAGTCTACATCCTCAAGCTGTGGGCTAGAAGCCACAGGCACTGCGAGGCATTGCTGACCGCTTGGTATTTCTCCGGACAGACCAGCTTCCTCCTCTGAGGGCGTCAGAGCAGACAAAATCATCCTCTTTGGCCTCTTGATCTTTTGAAATGCCTTCTGACCCTAACTGCATTGTGTCATCAAAGAGCTCTTCAGAATATGGATTATCTGGAGTGGTCTTTAAAGTTGTGCTCAAAAGTTTACATACCCCCGCATAATTTTTACTTTCTTCGCCTTTTTTCAGAGAATATGAATGATAACACAAAAAACTTTTTTTCCACTTATGGTAAGTGGTTGGGTGAAACCATTTATTATCAAACTAACGTGTTTTCACTTTTTAAATCATAATGACAACCAAAAACATCCAAATGACACTGATCAAACGTTTACATACCCTGGTGATTTTGGCCTGATAACATGCACAGAAGTTGACACAAATGGGTTCTAATTGCTACTAAAGATACTGTAACATTATCACCTCTGTCCTGTTTGCTTGTAATCAGTGTGTGTGCATAAAAGCCGAGTCAGTTTCTGGGATCCAGACAGACTCTTGCATCTTTCATCCAGCCACTGACGTTTCCGGATTGTGAGTCATGGAGAAAGCAAAAGAATTGTCAACGGATCTACGGGAAAAGGTAGTTGAACTGTATAAAACAGGAAAGGGATACAAAAAGATATCCAAGAAATTGATAATGTCAGTCAGCAGCTGTCAAACTGTGATTAGCAAATGGAAAGTCAGGGTCTCTGTAAAAACCAAACCATGGTCAGGTAGACCAACAAAAATTTTGGCCAGAAAAATTGTACAGGATGCAAAGAAAAACCCACAAATAACATCAGCTGAAATGCAGGACTCTCTGAAAATTAGCAGTGTGGCTGTTGCAAGATGCATAATAAGGAGGCACTTGAAGAAAAATGGGCTGCATAGTCAAGTCACCAGAAGAAAGCCATTCCTGTGCAAATGCCACAAATTATCTCGCCTACAATACGCCAAACAGCACAGAGACAAGCCTCAAAACCTCTGGAACAAGGTAATTTGGAGTGATGAGACCAAAATCAAACTTTTTGGCCACAACCATAAACGTTACATTTGGAGAGGTGTTAACAAGGCCTATGATGAAATGAACACCATTCCTACTGTAAAGCACGGAGGTGGATCCCTGATGTTTTGGGGATGTGCGAGCTACAGAGGCACAGGAAACTTGGTCAAAGTTGAAGGAAAGATGAATGCAGAACGTTATCAGCAAATACTGGAGGCAAATTTACACTCATGAGCCCGGAAGCTGCGCAACATGACAACGATCCAAAACACAAGGCCAAGTTGACCTGTCATTGGCTATAGCAGAACAAAGGGAAGGTTCTGGAGTGGCCATCTCAGTCTCCTGACCTCAATATCATTGACCAACTCAGGGGAGATCTCTAGCAAAGCACAGTTCATGCAAGACAGCGCAAGAAATTACAGGAACTGGAGGCTTTTTGCCAAGAAGAATGGGCAGCATTACCATCTGAGAAAATAAAGAGCCTCATCCACAACTACCACAAAAGACTTCAAGCTGTCATTGATGTTAAAGGGGGCAATACATGGTATTAAGAAATGGGATATGTAAACTTTTGATCAGGGTCATTTGGATGTTTTTGGTTGTCATTATGATTTAAAAAGAGAAAACACAGTAGTTCCATAATAAATGGGTTCACTCAACAACTACCTATGAGTAGAAAAAAAGTTTGTGTTATCATTCATATTCTCTGAAAAAATGGGAAGAAAACAAAAAAGTTGTGGGATGGTATGTGTAACTTTTGAGCACGAACTGTATATTGGGTTGTGACATTTCGGCACGTCTGTTTGATTAAGGTTGGACTGTTTGATATGACATTTGGACGTGGACTGAGAGAAGAGGAGGTAAAGCTGCTGGATGCACTTCGGTTTGCTGCGCCCTCCATGTGAGCAGCAACAGCAGGAGCTCCGTTCCCCCTCACTACCAGAAAGCTGAGCTGTGGCTTAAGAATGTATACAAAAGTGACTGGCAGGTCATGAAATTCTGATAACGAGCAACATAATCCTCGGAGTGTGTCAGGTTATCAAGGAGGATGCTCAGATAAGCCTGCAGCTACAGAGATAACATTGGAGGACATGTGCATTGCGCTACAGCCCCTGGCAAAACTTCATTATAGCTCCCTGGACAGGAAGTCGCTTACAGGGGGAGAGAGGGGAAGTTTATGGTAGGCTGCTGCTCTCTAATTAGCCTTACAAACAGCATATTTGAATGTCTAAAAGGCATAGCACTATGAAAACAGCATATGGGGGGACAGTGACACCAGCGCAGCTTCCTAGGATGGATCCAGGTGGACAAAGGGTGCCAGCAATTCAACTTAACAAAGAAACAAGCAAAGACCAAAGAGAGGTCACCTATGGGGCAGCAACCTCCGATAACTAGGACAGTGGTCTTATGCTCAGGCCAGAGCTGCATAACAACAGGAAACAGAACTGAGCTTCTCAGACAGAAATGATCTTCACTACTATAAGTACCTGCTAGATCTGTCAGAATTCTATGTATTCAGACTACTTTGCAACTGAATGTAAACACTTACATTATAAACTGGAATACGACCTGTGCTTGTTTGTATCGAGATTAAACTGCCAGATCATCCTCCATATGGCGCCGCTTGACCCTCAAGATGAACAAGGCAGGGCAAAGTCTGCAGGCAGGAGCAATCACAGATATCAAGAGGCAGAGGGGGGTAGTTGTGCGTGCGGTGGAATGTATTGTAGGCCTGCATGCTACTTGTCAGCCATCACTGTAAATCCTTGGCGATAGAAAGTGGCAAATAATTGGTCCTGAAATAAAACAATCTCTGGAGCAAATGGTGACGGGCCTACTATGAAACAGATACAGGCTGAAAACCGACAGTGAATAAGGAGCAAATCACTGAGCTGGTTTAGGCTGGGTACCTGTGGCATCGAAGAGCCTTCTAGGGGTTAGAAGCACTATTGCAAAAGTTAGTCCAGAAGCCATATTAAGACACAAGTGGAAAAAACTAGAAGAATTCTTGTTAAAATAGATCTGTAGACGTAATAATCTCAGATTAATCTCGGCCTCCCCAAGAAAGTATGTCCCTAAGTGAACTAAGCACTTTATGTGAAAGGATCTCGCCAGCATGGGATTACTAGGGAACTTTCACCGATGAACGGGCCACCGTATTAGGACCCACAAGAGAAACGGGTCAAGGCTCTAATAATAAATGACACGTCTCCCGTGATAGTTAAAAATATTTTGAATTATTAGAGACAAGGATGATTTATTCATGCTCTTCTAAAAAAAAAGGAAGGGATAAGGACCGCCTTATTAAGGGACTGTCTGTCTTGATTTTCGCTGATATTCCGCTGAGGTTTCTCGGAATAAAGAAGAGCTTTCGTCCACAGTGTGTTCGTCTTGATGAAGAAAAAAATAATTTAATTGTTGCCCACCTACAATTTTCCAGCTAACATTGGGAATCTTCTTGCCAAAAGGGTAAGGATCAGAAGCCTTTCAATCTCCTGAGGAAAATAATAGCTTTTGGATTTATAAACAAAACACGCTTGAAGGCTGGTTTAACTAAAAGAATAAGAGCGGTCAATGAGAATACAGGTAGATGGAGTTGGGTGGGAGAAGTCTCTCATCACTCTCACTCATACTAAGAGAAGACATGTGGCCTTTGATCCCGAAACATGACCTCGAGGTCTGAAGAAATCTCACTTTTTGCTCCGCATTTACCCCGAGGGGTCGACGAGGAAACGATAAGGGTGTAAGGTTTCAGTAATACAGACTGTGCAATGCCATCTACACTCAATAGATGTGTAGTGGGTTCTGTTTTTAGGACTCTATGTTTCCTAAAGTGGGTTTCTATGATTAGATGAGCTGGGGTCAATCAAGACTATGTTCAATACACATCTACATATTTTTTTTAAATAAATTTTTTAGTGTTTTCCATATTGTATGTTTTTAGGTAAAATCTGGTTGGTGGGGGGTGTCGGGGTCTTTTGAAAAGATGTAACATGAAGGGAGAATAAAAAGAGAGTGTCCAGATAAGAGGGAATAAGAAGGATATGAGGGAAGTGTTTTTTAGGAAGAAAATTTCCTTCGAAGGTTTTTTGTTTTTTCAGGTAGTTTGGTTTTTGTCAGAGTCTTTTTCTTGGCTGTTTCTGAAGTATTTTCTTGCTGGTCTGGTTGAAATATTTTCTCCTAGTGGTTACATTTTCTCAATTTAAAATAATATACATGGATATGAAAATAGTATCTTGGACTCTCTAAAGGGTTTACGGTCCCACTTAAATCGTATTGATGATTATAAGGCATCTAAACGGTTATTAAGATTATAGCATCTATTACAGGAAACACATTCACAGAAAGGGGGTATTTGGAGCTGGATGAGCGGAAAATAAATTGTGGGTAGGGGAAGTTTTTGTTCTCCAGCTAAAGATAAAAAAGCAGGAGGGGTGTTGGTTTTAATTAGTAAACAATCGCAATGATCAGTGGTATTCATAGATTGAAAAAGATGGTGATGTGATTCATCTTTGTATTAGATTCCCATTCACGGTAGAATTGTATGTTGATTATAACTTATGATGCACCAAATAATCAATCAGACAAACTTTTTTTAGGGATATGGAGGAGAAAGTATTTGCATGACAGCCGAAACAGCAGATATTAAATAGGGAGACTTTAATTTTGTAATGGATAAAACAGAGAAGATAGGAGAAGAGGGAGAGGGAGTGTAGTAATGTGGAATTTGACTGATAGACTAGACCAATGTCAAATAAGACTAGATTCTCTGGTGTCTGTCACCAGTTCTCAAAAGAACTGTTAGGTTAATATATGTCTGAGTAGCGATAATAATAATTATCCTGGAGGGAAGGGAATGTTTAATTTTATTCACATGCCAAAAACTCGTGGTCACCGCCTATTGGTCTATTTTTTGAATCTCCGAAACGGCTGTTAGGTAATTAAGTGAGGTAGATATAAAGGATATGGTTATATCAGGACATGCTCCATTTAAAATAATGTCAATTCAGGTCCTGTCTATCCTAGGGGCCATGGAATTATAATTTGGAGGTATCCATCATTTTTGTCAAAAAAGTAAGAGTTCAAGAAAATTGTTACAGAGGTGGTGGTGGGATTTTCCAACAAAATAACGTGGAGATATGTCGAACTTTTCCTTTTCTGGGGACGCACGGCCAAAGGTGGTTTTGAGTGGCCAGATATTGTCTAATGTAAATGCATATAAGGAAAAAAAAAACTAATGTATGTGTGAATCTTTAGTATCATTGAGAAAAAAATACACAGATTTCACACAAACCCCTTTCTCACGGACGCTAATAAACATTGCATCAGTGGCAGAAAGAAAAAGTGAATTTGTACAATGGCATTCGAAATTGTAATTATGTTTAATGCTCTATATAACTAGATTATTTAATTCGGTAATAATGCAGTTAAAATTTGCTGGCCATACTTAGCTAGGGAAGTCTAAAAGAAACACTAATCCAAGGGATGTATGTTACATAAGGAGTTATACAAAAAGATCCCACATGATTAATTATTACTATTTCTTAAGAAAATTTCTATGCGCAAAGCTTTATGAAGAAGAACAAGAATTGGATTTAGATGATGACACGCTCTTTTGGGGTGAGTATATCATTACCTACCTCCTGACGAGGAGAGGAGAGAATTTTTGAGTGCCCCGATTTCAGTGAAGAAGAATATAAATTAGTACAACTAAGAAGTTAACAAAAGGGAAAGGCTACTGGCCGGATAGGGTAGACGGGGAACTTTTATGGTCTATTGGCAGAGGAAATTACTCAAACTAAGTGAGGTTTTTTTTTAACAAAATATAGCCACAAAACGGTATGATATCGGGAATACAGACATATTAAAGTTCTTCAAAAACCAGGTAAAGACCCATTGTTGCCAGGTTCTTACCGCCCATTATCACTGATAATTAAGGATGTCAAATTGTCTCAAAAATTATGGCCACACAGGACTATCAAGTTGATCTGCCTAAATTGATAGGACCAAACAGTGTGGATTTGTCAGTGGAAGGTCGGCACGGTGGCGAACATAAAGAAAGTATCACAGTACAAGATGCAATAGAAAGGAGGGTCTTATTCCTCAGCGGCTTTGTGGATGTCTTTATGCAGAAAAAGCTTTGACATGGTAAAATGGAAATGGCTAAATTCGTTTTGGATAAGCTTGTATTAAAGGAGATTTCAGAAGGTTTTTATTGCAGCAATTTATCTTTAATCCTAAGGCTAAGATACATAATCCAGGCTTTTTATCAGATACAATTCACCTAAGAAAGGGCACACGACAGGGATGATGCCTAATGTCACCCCTGTTGTTTACAGAGTGAAACAAATGAGGTACTGGATCCGCTGGTACCACCGCAGCGCATTGGTGGTAAGCGTCCAGGGGGCGGAATATAAGTAGAACCCGGTTTTCACCAGAGCCCGCCGCAAAGCGGGATAGGACTTTGCTGCGGCGGGAAAATACAGGTAGCACCACTGGCGTGTGTGACTTGCTTGCGGTGGCAGCCAGGCAGTGCGTGGTACATAATCGTAAGAGTAGGCGATGTCGGGGGACAGGCAAGGAGGTCAGGGCAGGCGCGGGCAACGGTTCGTGGTCAAGACACAGGAGCGAAAGAGGTTCGGTACACGGGCAAAGTCAGGAATCAAGGCAGAAGAAGAGAAGCTTTCTATGAAGGCAATAACAGGCACTAAGATCGGCAAAGGTGACCGAGAAGGAAGGGTGACGTTAAATAGGTTAAAGGTCACCTGCCAGCCTTAACAAATAATGGGCGTACTGCCCCTTTAAATCCTCGAGAGCCGGCAGCGCGCGCGGCGCCTAAGGCGTGGGCATGCGCACACGCGGCCTATGGCGTGGGCTTGCGCACACCGGGACCTGGCCTAGTGAGTACCGGGAGACGCGGGGAGCGGGAGAGGTAAGGAGCAGGCCGGGACACCGACCCCGAGTGACGGGCAGGGGCCGCGGACACCGACGGTAGTGGATCCCGCCTATACCGAGGTGCAGCGCCCACGTGGCGTGTGGCTCGGTTGCATGTAGAGGGGGTCTGAGGGTATCACACATTCAGTGACACTTTGCTCTTGAAACCCTTATAATAGACTCGAAATGTTTGCGCTAAGAAGAATAGGTACGATACTGGGTCTGTATACACTGGAATAGTTAAGTTGGGGATGAAGAGGTGAAATTATTTGTTTTGGCTATGATGGACATGCTGATTTTTATGTGAGAGGTCAGTGCTCCAGAGCAACATTTACTGAATAGTTATAGATAAAACTGATGTGGAAGTGGGCAAAAATCTATTGGTTTGACAAAATTAATATTTTCCAAAAAGTCAACTCTACTCCCATTAGGTCAATTTAGAAATATTGACACTTAGAACTAAGACTCAGGTAGAATATTGTTAATTCGCATATATAAACTTATATTGGTATTAAAATGGGAAAAAAGTCTTCACTCAACGTATAATCTTAAATTATTGATCCCTGTTTCAGCAACGATTCTCCAGGAATTAGATATGGTGGGCAAAATCTTCCACATTTCTTTTTGGTAGGGCACACCTTATAATTAATGGTGAGTTTTGCGATGGGTAATTGTTCAGATCAAGAACTTGCCAATTTTGATTAAACACAAAGATATAAGATGCTACGTACAGCTTTCTTAGGTTTTCTCTGGATATAAAAAAGACCCAGAGTGGCATATGAAAACTGTTTATGGCAAAGTATTTGGGTGGTCTTCAAAGATGCCAAATATTAGAGGTTATAATTATTTAGCAGCGTTGGTATGTACACCGTTAGGGATGATTTGGGTTTCGAGTAATTTTTACTAACTTAATGTTAGAAAACAAATTTGCGTATCTCTCTGGAAGATTAAGTGTTTTTACTTACACTTATTAAATTCTATCCAGTAGATATGTAAAGGCAGTGTAGTATTGTGAGTTACGATCTGTTACTTGATAAATATAATCAGAAATATGTTTCATTGCCAATATATATATCAAATAGTATAGTTAGATTTTTTAGGGTGTCTACGGAAGTTCACACAGGAAGAGAAAATTAAACTTTTTAATATATGGAAAGAAAAGAAGTATAAATAGATTAAAGATCAATTTCATGAGTAAAGAGAAGCGTTTTCGCACATGGCAAAGAAAATTAAGGAAAAGTATGATGCCTAACCAGTTAGACAATATTCTTCATTACTTTGCAAATCTAAACACTTTTGTTTTACCAAAAGTTTTTGATATAGCAAAAGCAGTAGGAGATGATAAATTTGATTGCGTTATTGCGGTTAAGTTATCTGGTAAATCTCTGGCTGAATTATATGGCCAGACTTAGAGATAAAGAAAATTGAAGGGAGTGAGATACAATTTTCACTTCCTGGAATCAAGGAACTTGGAGGACAATGATGCATATTTGGGAAGAATCTCAAAAAGTTTAGGGAGAGTACGAACCTCTATCATTTATAGAAGTTGGGAGAGATGTAGTTTTAAAAATTGCGCATAAAGCAATTTACGCCTTAGACATCCATACAAAAATGGCTCCCGCACATATCTTAAGAGTGCAGAAAGAATGTGGTTTGGATAAAGGTGAACCTAATACATCGGATTATTGGAGGAGTCCTAATTTAAAATCTATACTGGAAAGTATGTACTGAGAGTTCAAATACAGAAAAATTTGGAAGCTGCAGATAGAAGATTACCCTTTGGCAACTATTTGCCATATGTTCAGAGTCTAGCTTGGGATGTTAGGAAGCTGGACTTCTGTTGGAAATAAAGGTCTACATGATTACCTTTTATGGTAGCTAAAAGTGCATTTTATAGGCAATGTTGCAAGAAAGTTGTCAGATATATGGGGGGAGGTTCTCTGAAACATTGAGAGGAAAATGTTCTTCCTTGATAAATTGGATACAGAAAGATCCTAGAGGGCTCATATTAAAATAATTTTGGTTAAAAATAGTGGAGGACAGCTTTATGGAATGTGCTTTCAACCGTCCAGAGTGGACCACAAGATATGAACCTTTTGATAGTTCTTCTTATTATCTAAAGGAGAATAACATTGCTGGTTAATTGGGGAAATTTAGAAGTTAAATGACTAGTGTTGGTTGGAAAGAGTAATGTGGGATTTACGACATTTTTATTTTTTTTTTTTTTCCCCATTTTCACCTATTTTAGGCCAGTGGCATTTATCAGGTGGAGTGTGTCTTAGCGCAATTGAGACCTAATAAAATATAATCCAATCGAAGGAATAAAGGATGTTCATAATTTCTGTTTTTTTCTTGTTTATTAGATGTTTTTCCTTTTTTTTTGATTCACACAGTTTAAAAATTGTTCAAGACAAAGGACATTTCTCAACTTCTATCATACTTAGCTGTATGTATTCATGTGATGTCAATTAGATACTATTAGGAATGCATGACATTTTCTTTGTAAATTAGTCTTGGCCCCAATAAATATAATAAAATTGTTTAAGAAAAAAAAAACTGCTGGATGCAGGTTGTGTTTACCACTGAAGAACAGATTGGTGACAATCTTCCATTAATGAGAATCGTAGGGAAACCGAGTTAACGATTGACAGGCCTGACGGTCCTGCGACTGACAATGTGCTCGCTTGTGTGTTTTTTCGGAGCACTGGAAGGAGGGCCTTGTCTCGTACCTCTAGCGACACGTCCTAAACCACTCCTTGCTCACTTACCAACTCTAGTTCTCTCCATATGCAAAAGCTAATATTATAAAAAGCTAAAGATTGGTAACATGTCTTATGCGATGCTAGTACCCCCTAAACTGCAAAAATGAAGTTATGGGGCACTGGAGTATGTATTATGTGTATATGACTGTATATGAGGTTATGGCATTATGTGAGCCTTCAAATGTTGCCAAATAAACTGCTTCTGGTGTTGAGGAAAAGATGCAGGTCCAGCAATACAAAAACTCCCGAAACTATTCGCGGTCTCCCTAACGCTTGCGTATACTACGCGGCTAATACTATCCGAAATCTTAATAGCTGCTGTTCAGCTGTGTAAAATAGCTAATAAACAAAACTTGTGCTGCATGCTTGGCAAGCATGCAGACAGACGAAGCAGTGCTGTACAGTACAGAGAGTTAGCTGGAAATGATGTCGAGTATGCTTTAGCAGTGAAACATATTATAAAATGGTCATATGATTTTAGCAGCAGTGTGGCAACTACATCTCTCAGCGATGACATTTTTTTGACACATTCTTGTTCTCTTACACTGATGTGGATGGCGCAAATACTACAGGAAAGCCGCTCAAAGCTATTAAAATGGCAAGTCAAACTAGAACTTTTACTCGAACAATCCGTAAAAATCTCGGGTCAGTTCGCATTCGTGAAAACCGTGAAGTTCGACTCAAACTTAACTTTTCTCGAACGGTTCGATCTACACTAGTAGCCACAGCTGTGACTTTTACAGTAAGAATGACAAAAGGCGACATGTCCCAATACGCAAACGCCAGTTTTTTTGTCTATTTTGCGCATAAAACACTTTTGACGCCATATTCTCGATGTAAATGAACTGTTGTACACCAAAACTAGGCTCATTATATGCCGGGCACGACATATTTTAATGCGCCTAAAAATGATACGCTGTGCGACTCAATAATGCAATGCGCTTATTGAGACGCATTACATACACTAGTAACGATATGTTATGCACCTCCATTGCGCAAGGCGCCTCGATAGGCGCATTACATACACTACCAATGATATGCGATGTGCCGCTATTTGTGCAATGCGCCTTTTTAGGCGCATTAAGTTTACTATGCAAGGTATACCTGACGCCAGATTTTTGATAGGATCGGACTTTCTTGTGCAATTTACGCTGATTTAATGTGACTAAAAACTGCCGCGACACCACCAATTTTCAGACATGTCGCCTAAAGTATTTTAATCTTACCCTGAAATTCTCGGGCTTAGATAGAGTATTTAACAATTTTCATCCACATTAAAGAGTGCTAAAATACTTTACCTGCCCCTACTCTAAACTTCTGTACGTGAAAGTAATATCTAATTTTTACACTCTTTTGGAATATAAAAACCTTAAAGGGTTTTTCCAAATCCGTTTTTTCTCCAGACCTACTCTTTCCCAGCCATTTTTTCGGGCTCCTACTTCCTCTGAAGGCTGTGGGTGGTTCTACAGCATTGACTAACATCATGAGATCCAACATACTAGACCTCTGCACCTCTGGTATTTTTGAAAGTGCTAATCCTCCAACACCATCTTTTTAAACGGGCTCGATTTCTCTCTCTCGTCTCAAAAAAAACTGTTTTCCCCTTTTAAATCCCCGGGTTTTTTTACATTTTAAATTCATCTCGAAAATGAGCTAATTACTGTCGGGAAATTGAAATGAGGGTGCAAATCAAGGATCCCCCTTAATTTTCGCACTGATTGTAACAAAATTTCCACTGGGTTGCCCCTTTCACCTTTTAAAAAGGGCAACCAAATATTTTATATAAAGTGGTCCATCAACATACAATTTTTAAACCCCCTTACCCCGGACCCATTTTTGGCCCCCTCTACAGAGCCCCATTGGGGGAAAATTTTGTCATGTGTCACTTTTTTGTGAGAATAACTTTTTAAACACTTTAACCTTATCCATGTGATTCAGAGATTGTTTTCTCGTGACAAATTTTACTTAAAAAAGTAAAAAAATTTTGGTTTCCAAAAAAAATGCTTTTTTTTATTTGTAAAAAAATATCAAAAAATCTTTGAAAAATTTGAAAAATTTCCCAAATTTTTAAACTTCAAAATTTTCTCCCATGTAAGACAGATATTTAAATTCCACTCAAAATATTTTTAAAACTAGCATCTACCATTTGTCTGCTGTAGTTTCCCAATTTTTAAATGCCCTTTTTTTTTTTTTAACGACATTGGGGGGCTTAGAAATATAGAAATTTTCAAATTTTCAACCCAAAATTTTTGGCAAGACACTTTTTTTTTAGGGGACCAGTCCATTTTCAAACGACTTGATTGATTTAAAAGTTAGATCCCCCCATAAATACCTCATCTAAGAAACTCCCCCCCCTTAAAGATTCAAAACTGCTTTTGGAAAAGTTTTTTAAACCCATTAGGTTTTTCACAGGAAATTTAAGCAAAGTGGAAGTGAAGTTTCAAAATTTTATTTTTTTTTTGCAGATTTTAAATTTTTATGCATTTTTTCACAAAATACGGTAAATGTGACCCGGGGGAAAGGGCAAATTAATTTTTGTTTTCCCCCAGTTTCGACTTTTTTCAGAGAAACCCATATGTGGCCCTAGTGCATTTTTTGGGCCAACCACAAGCCCCAGAATAGGGGGGAAAGCACCAACGGGATTTCGGGGGGTCTTATTTTCATTACTTTTTTTATTTAGGGGCCATTTCATTTTGGGACCCCCTAAGGGGGTTTAAAAATTTTTAAAAAACCCCCCTAAAAATCCCCCAAATTAAACTACCCCCCCTTAAGGAATATATCCGGGGGGGGGGGGGTATGAGCAAAAACGCCCCCCACAGGTGTGTAAAAAAAATTTTTAGCGTTAGGTTTTGGGGAAAAATTTTAAAAAAACTTTTTTTTTCCCAAATTTAATCGAAATTTTTTACTAAAAATTTTTTATAATTTTTACAAGGCATCCGGGAAAAAAAAACACCCAAAACCTTTTTTAACGCAATTTCTTCCAATTTTCAGCAATACCCAACAGTGGGTGTAAATTTTGCTTTTTGGGGGCGCATGGCAGGGTTTTTAAAGGGGAGGGAGTGTTACTTGGATTTTGGAACGCAGATTTTGGGGGGGGCCATGTGGGTTTTTTAAACAAACCCCCCAAAATCCCAGAACAGGTGAAACCTTCCAGAAGCCCACCCCTTTTTTGGGATTCAAACGCCTCAAAGATCCCCATCTGGGGGGGTATTGTGCATTTTGGGGTGCACGGGGTTTTTCCAAAGTTTTTTTTTTTTGCTTTGGGCTATAAAAATTGAGGGGAAAACCCCATTTTCCGCCTTTGGGTTTTTTTTGGGTTTTCCAAATTTTTACAACTTTCCCGTGATTTAATAAATGATAGGATATTTTTTTACTATGGGGGTTCGGTAAAAATTGAAAAGAAAAAGATTTTATATATTTTTTTATGTTTTTTTAAACTTTACCAATAGAAAAGGTCTAAAAAAAATTTGCGTTTTTATTTTTTCCTGTTCGGGACAGCCATAAACTTTTTTTCAGTTTTCTTATACGGAGCTGATTAGGGTTCTTGTTTTGGGGGATGATTGACTTTTTTATTAGTACCATTATGGGGGGCAAAAGCCGCTTTGTTTCACTTTTTTTTAAGGTTTTTGGAGGCATTTTGAACAAAATACAGCATTCCTGGTAGTTTTTTTTTATTTTTATTTTTAACAGCGGTAAAACCG
Organism: Phyllomedusa bahiana; assembly: GCA_025379985.1. NCBI lineage: Eukaryota > Metazoa > Chordata > Amphibia > Anura > Hylidae > Phyllomedusa > Phyllomedusa bahiana. The sequence goes on from JAODAL010026070.1 coordinate 42,803, forward strand.
TGCATATAGTGGAAAATTCTATTTAATTTCCCAGCAGGGGAAAACGATTACCGAACCCAATTTGTATTTTTTTTTATTTTTTACCTTTCTTTTTCACAATAAAAACACTTTTTAATTTAAAAAAAGGGAAAAAACTTTTTTTCATCGCCCTAATTTTGAGAGCCATAACTTTTTTAAATTTTCCTGTGTACGGGGCTGTTTTAGGGGGTTGTTTTTTGGGGGGAAGGGGTTGACGTTTTTATTGGTAACATTTTTTTGGGGGGCCAACTTTTTGACATTTTTTAAATCCGTTTTTTTGGGAAAGGGAGGGGGAAAAAAACGCCAAACCTATAGTGGGTTTTTTTATTTTTATTTTTCACAGCACTCACCGTGCAAATCCATGACCATTACTTACTCTCCCGGGTCAAAACGATTACGGCGATACCCTATTTTTAAAAAGTTTTTTTTAATTTGGAAGCACTTTAAAAAAAAAAAAGTGTTTTATTTTGTTAAATAAAATTTATCAAACGCTGTCTTCTAGAGCCCTTAAATTTTTTAAATTTTTCCGTTTCCCAAAACGTGTAAGAAAATTTTTTTTTTTCGGGATGAACTGACATTTTAATTTGGGAAAAAATTTGGGGGTTTATATGAGTTTTTTGATCGCTTTTTATTCCCCTTTAATTTGCGCAGGGAGCACAAAAATCCCCAATTTTGTTTACTTTTTTTTGTTTTTTTTTACGGGGTTCCCCCAAAACGGGTTTAAAATTTAAAATGAAATATTTATAGGGGGGTTTTGTAAAGCACGCGGCGATACCCAAAAATGGGGTTTCTTTATTTTTTTTTGGGTCTTTTTTGGGCGATTGGCGTTTGGTAAAGGGGAAAAAGGGGATGTATTGTTTTTTTAATTTTTTTTGTTTGTGTTTTACTTTTTTTTTTATTTTTCAAAATTTTTTTTTAAATTTTCCCCCCCGTAGGGGTTTTTTAACTGCAAATCCCCACTGGGGAAAAACAATCATTAGATTGCTTTTTTGAAAAGGCATCTGGGGCACACGTTTCTGGGTTGGGGCATAAGGGCCCAGGCAACAAAAGGGCAAAAAATTCCCCCAATGCATTGTGGGCATGGTGGAAAATACCAGGGCTTCCCCCGGGTTCAATTTAACAGGGATCCGGGAGTCCCGGTAGGAGACGGGCGACGGCATCAAGTGCCCGCGCCCGCCCATTTTAAAGGGAGGGGGGAGCTCACCCTCCTGCCGCGGCATCATATCGGGCCCCTACAGGCTGCGGTAATGAGCTTTTTTTACCCCGGCCCCGGGGCTCACTCCCCGGGGTGATGGGGCAAAGAAGCCAGCGGGAATTAACCGCTGGTTCCATGCCGCGATCGCGCGCGGCTCCCCCCCGCAAGCCCGCGCGATCGCCAGGAGGGGTATGCATACGGCCAATTTTCGGGAAGTCACTTCCCGCTAGGGCGTATGCATACGCCCAATGTCGGGAAGGGGTTAATTAGTTCTGGGAAGACCATTGTATGTTGAGACCATAAGTCTATGGAAAACTGGTAACTGGTTCTGAGGCCCCAAAATGTCACTAACATATAAAAATTATGCAGATAATTAGTACAGATAAAGCGTGTACTTACATATAAGATTAGGAAAAAACTGTTTGGGTTTTTTAAACACTTTCTATATTTAGGAAAATTTACCTTCTTAAAAAGGGGTCCCCTGATGTAAATTTCATATAAAAAAACCATATGGAAAAACAAAATATTTATAGGGTGCAAGCTTCCGGGGTTGGGGGCAACAAAAACCCCCCCCAAAAAATCTTCCAGAAATAAAAAATGAAGCAGCATCACAAATATAAAAAGAACAGTTATTTAGTCACCCAAGTCAATACATACAGCTGTATTCAATTGTCCTATTCATGAAGTGGAAGTTCATCTGTCCATTGGGGTAATTTCCCCCCAAAAATTGAAGATATGAGAAACATGGAACACCTGTTTACATCTAAATCCACAAGATGCAAATAGGTGCAGGGCAGCACTTACATATAAATGAAAAAGCAGCATTCAAAAGGGAAAAAAAAAAAAAAGGGAAACGTTAAAAGGGCCTCTTTTACACGCTTTAATTTTTGGGACGGATTGGCGCCGGGACTCCGCCCGGGTTTGTTCTGCAGTAAAGGGGCCAATCCGCGGATAATTTCGGGAATCCACGCCTCATAGAGAAAGTTGGGGTTCCTTTTCTCCCCCCCTCGGGAAACTCCGCTGGGGAAAAAGTGACAAGCACAAATTTACCCTGCTACCGGGCCCTAGATAAAGCATTGTCATGGGGCGGGGGGCAGCGCCACCCCGCGCTTTTGGCCCCGCCCCCCCCCGCCCCTTATTCCAGCGGATTTGTGAGCTCATACGGCTCACAAATCCGTCGGGAAAAAGCCGTGTAACACCCGGGCCCAAGGTTTATTTTTTTTCATTTGAATCCAATGGGAAAAAAAAATTATTAATGCTCTTGTTTTGGGTTTATGGGTTTTAATGGGGAAAAAAAAAATTTTTAAAATTTTTACCTTGGAATCCGGGGTTTTTTTTTGTAGGTTTCTTTAATGCATTAAATTTCTAAAACAATATGGGGAAAATGAAAAAATACGGGATTCGTTTTAAGATCACTAAATTTAAAATTTATGTGGGTCCCTTTAATTAAAAACATTTTTGGTAAATTGTGGGGCCCCATTTAAAAAAAGAAGAACTAATGTAAAAGATTTTCCCTTTAGGTTGTGTTCCGAATCATTCTAGATTCCTCTCTCATGAAATAGACCTAGACATACAGTACCCCTTTCACATTAAATTTCTTTATTGCTCTCAGGGGCTAAACTAAAAACTCATGGGTCCCATGTTTCAAAATATTTTGCCCTTTGGGGCCCACCTCCCCGCAGACAACGGCTGTTTTTACCAAACTTTTTTTAAAAAAAAGGGTTTTCCCACTTTCCATTTTGTTTACTTTTAATATTTACCTTACAGATTAAATAATATGATAATTATATAATGGAGCATTATGGACTCAGCGATATCTACCATGTCTACTCACCTCTCCTTATTCCCCCACCAAACAGGAGCTTGTGTCCAGCCTGAACACGACAGGACGCTGATCCTGGCATCTCCTAGGAGACGTAATGATGCAGGAGGCGTGATGACATCATTCTGCGCTGCTTACTACTATAGCCTACAATAGTTGGTGAGGACGCGTATACAGTTACAAATATGCCATGGAGTTCGGGACCCCGATGGACCAGTCCGAGTCTGAGTTAGGGAATGTGTGGGTCCCAAGGCCTACTCAAAAATCTTTTGGTCCTCCTTTGGGCAAGTCCAACACTAGCTATCTTTAGACCTATAATCAGTCTGCCTATTTAAAGAGTGAAAAATAGTCACTGTGCTGTTTGTTATCATGGTATATACTGTACCATACTGAACAAGGAACAAATGAAGCAAAGAATAGTGTTATCTCAAGAGATTAGAAAGAAAAAACATGTTAAAGGTAAAGGCTATAAGACCATCTTCAAACAGCCTGATGTTCCTGTTACTACAGTTGCACATATTATTCAGAAGTTTAAGGTCTATAGAACTGTAGCCAACCTCTCTGGATGTGGCCACGAGAGGAAAATTGATGAGAAATTGAAGCGACAGATAATACAAATTGTAATCAAAGAACTCAGAATAACTTTAAAAAGATTAGAGGTGAACTCCAAGGTCAAGGTACATCAGTTTCAGACTGCATCATCTGTTGCTGTCTTTGCCAAAGCGGACTTAATAAAAGACGACCGAGAAGGAAGCCCCTTTGAAAGTAAATCATAAAAACATGAGAATTGAATTTGCCAAAATGCATATTGACACGCCAAAAAGCTTCTGAGAGAATGTTATTTGAACAGATGAAACATAATTTGGGCGTTTTGGTGAGTCACATCAGCTGCTCACAGACAGTATGTATATATACAAAGAAAAGAACATTGTACCTACTGTGAGACATGGGGGAACTCAGTTATGTTTTCGGGTTGCTTTCCACCATCTGGCAGATGGTGTCTTGAATTTGTGCATGGTACAATGAAATCTCAAGATTACCAAGAAATTCTGTAGTGAAATGTGCTGCTCAGTGTCAGAAATGTACAGCATTAATTGTTGTGCCTTTCCGCACAAAAGAATGCATCCAAAAACGCATCAAAAACACTCTGTCCAAAAGCACCCTAAAGGGACCATCATTTTTGTCCAAGCTAATTTCATCGGTTTTGTTGATTACATTTTTTTCCTTGAACCACAATTTAACAGTCTGTTTTTCAGTAAATTTAAAATTATTATTAATTTTGTCAGTTTCAAGTTATTTTAGTGAGCATTATGGGTTTTTCTTTCGTTAACAGAAGGGTGCCAACAATTTTGTCCACATGTATATCAATACATTATTGTATTGATATGATTATGCCTTAGAATTGCAACATATTTGAAACTGTTTAAAACAGGGACTAAAAGATTTTTGTACATGGCAAGCAGGAGACCATTGTTTAGCCTCTGGCTGCCATGGCAACCATCAGCACCACTCAACCGCATTGCAGGAGTGGCGATGGCTAGACGGAGGGAGCCTCCTCCCTCTGTTACAAACTTCGATGCCGTCTCTTCTATTTGTTGTGATCACTGCATTGCTGGTTGTATGTGACCCAGCAATGCAACTATGTGGTAAGGGGAGCATGTGGGCCCCCCTAGCTTAAGGGCCCATTCGCAAGTGCGACTGTTGTGACTACACAGCTGATGCTCTTTCAATACTTTTTGAATGGTTGCATGTCACACATTTATTAACTAACATTATTTAAAAGTATTTTTGCACTAGTTATTTATTGCATGCATAATCACCTCTCAACCCTAAATATGGGATCAGGTACCCTTGTTTTTTTTTTCTGGATCAATGGGAACTTCACTGATGAGACATACTTTACTAATGCAATAATCTTTACATAGTCAGCATCATATTGCTTCTAGGGCACAAAATCACTTTATAGATACTCTGTTGTCTGCATAAGATTATCTATATGTGATTTTGTAATTGAATGTGCCATTGTATTCATTCATTTGTAATATTTGATAATTTTTGAATATCAACTATATTGAGAAGTTACATGCATGCAAGATAAAATATGAAACGTATGACCGGACCTTTATGGCATACCTTATTCATGTGCTATCTTCAGTGAGAACGCCCCTTTAATACATGATGCTGGTTGACAAAAAAGATGATGCAAGTGCAGATGAGCTAAAGATAAAAATGTCTATATGGTTATGGCATCAGCAATTATTTTATTTATACTTCTAACCAATGTGTTATTACTGGTTAATACTATGTTTTCATTTCTTGTCATATTTTTGCTCAGTACATAGAACATTTAAAGCTTTTCAAAATAGCAGGGGTGACAGTTAAATATCATTGTTTTTCCCATGTACTCTTCAGACAATAACACTGCAAACCACTCCAGACCTCTAAGCTACAAGAGCCTGGAAACAACAGTACTTAGTATATGTGTCATCAATGTTTTGCAGCATATAACGTTTCCATGAAAGTGTAAACAGATCGAAATGAAAGAAACAGAACCTACAAAACTTTTTTGAACATGCAGAATGATCTGAATAAACCAATTTAAAACAGTGCTGTATTTAATTCATGATAAGAGTCTTCCATTGGTCGTGTTAGGAGGATATTGCGAAATACGCCTTTGAAGGAGAAAGCTGAGAAAAAGCTCACTCATTAGGAAAACAGGGTAATGTCAACTATAAGGCCTTAGTTTAAAAAAAAAAATATATATATATACCGCCAGGTATACATTGTTTTAACTGCATATCTTTCTATGGTTTATCATAGTATTGTATACTATTTGGTACTTTTTGTGGCACTACAAAGGCCAAAAGAATATTTTATTAGCCTCTATTAGATAAATAAAGTCCTTTTAATACGCTTAACTTTTAAGGTGGGAGCATTTTTGAATATTAAGGTGGCTAGAAAAAAAACTATTTATTATATCTGTAATTGACTGATTGCTTTATTGACTAGGCAGTGATAAGAGAAGATAAAAAGCACAATTCCCAGGGTTCAAAGATAATATGTCTTATAATCTGTCCAAAGTTCCCAAAGGTTCAAATGTTCAAAACAAAATATGCAACAGCCTTTATGGTAACACGATATAATTACTATTAATCTATTTTGCAATATTTTGGCTTTGAACTAAACCCCCAAAAAGATAAAAACATGGAAAAAGATATTTACATTTTTACAAATAAAATAATCCAGACCCCTCCCACACAGCAGATTTTTTTTTTTACAATTCACCTTTAGCCCTTCCATCTACTTATATCTGTACGTTTAGGCTGAATGCCCATGGACGAAATTGGCTGTGGGTTTTGTTGCAAATTTTACTACATTGACCTCAAAAGAAGAAGGCAAAATCTGCAGGATCTGTATGTTTTAATGCAGAGTTTGCCTGTAACAAATCCATGACTAAATTGGCAACAAAATCCACAGAAAATCTGTCCCATGAGCATGCATTCTTAGGGCCACATGTATGAAAACTGTCTAGGTCTAAGACCAGGGGCGTTGCTAGGGTCCCAAGACATCCAGGGCCCGGGCCCTTTGGCTATGTTCATACGGCTTATTGCGACGAGTATGGTACACACCGCAATACGTTGTGTGTTTTGGAACCACGCACTGCTCCCCCTGTGCATACAATACGACATGTAATCCATAGCTCTCTAGGAGAGCTATGAATTACTGTAATTGCAGTGCGCATGTCGGGCGTATTGAAGCGCAAATACGCGGGGAAATGCGCCACGCAATTTACGCAGTGTGAACATATATTCATACATACATACACACAGACACACACACACACACACAGACACTCAGACACACAGACACTCAGACACACAGACACTCAGACACACACACACTCAGACACACACACACACACTCAGACACACACACACACACAATCAGACACACACACACTCAGACACACACACACACTCAGACACACACTAACACACTCAGACACACACACACTCAGACACACCACCCACCCACGACACACCACCCACGCTGACACACACCCACACACTCAGACACACACACACACTCAGACACACACACACCAAATCAGACACACACACACACACTCAGTACAGTTCATATTCATGAAGATGTTGTTGTTTAACTCCTATTACACTACGTAGTCCTGGTCTCTACAGTGAGGCTCCTCACTCACTAGAGACCTGCAGGACGTGGGTACCTGTGGGAGCTGCTGCTGCTGAAGTCATAAGGACAGGGCAGGACAATGCAACTACAGGAGAGGGTCCGGAGCAGAGATAACAGCAGGGGGCGGAACCTCTCACTGCCTGACAGTGTTCTGTGCTCCAGAACTTCCTGACTCAGGATCTACAGTAAGCAGCCTGCGCCCCCTCCTCCCTCCTGAGCTCCCGTCACCTCCTGCAGTCGCTCTCCCTCCCTCCCTGCACTTAGCAACCATCCTGAGCTGTGTGTGTGTCCAGAGCACGCACACACAGTTCAATAGATCATCGGTGAACTGAGATTCGGGCACAAGCAGTATTATCCGGGACTTGTGCCCCGAATAAACCTGTCTAGCGATGCCCCTGTCTAAGACTGTCTTTGTTGCCCATAGCAACCGATCCGAGTTCACCTTTCATTTTTTCAGAGCACTATGTGAAATGAAAGGGGAGCTCTAATTGGTTGCCATGGGCAACAGATAAAGTCTTAGACCTAGACAGTTTTCATACATGAGACCCTTAAAGGGATTCTACAGGAAAAGAAGAAAACTAAATACATAAACTACATGTCATAGTGAAAGAATTCCTAAATAACTTTAATTAGAAAAGTCTGCTCATTTTGTCTAAGTGATATTCGTTATAGAAGAACAAAATGGCCGCTGAGCACCTTTCTCAGCAGAAACCTGTCCAACAGGAAGTAGGACAGGCTCTGTGAGTTACTTCTTGGTTATGCTGACTGACATAGCTGATTATCTGCTGTGCTCAGTCAGACAGACTTGTGGTATGAGAGACTGCTGTGCAGTGTGGAAAGGAGACTGAGGGCTGTACACACACACACTGTATATATGTAAATAATTTGGGGTGGATATATAATCTATAACTCAGCTGAGAAGAAGCAGCTTTTGTGGGACATGTAGTTTACATACAGTACGCCTAGCAACTGTAGCTCTGCCCACTAGCCCAGTGAGGAGCAAGACCCAACATGGCGATAATATGCGATATAATAGTGACTAAGTAGTTCACACACTGGATTGTGACAGATAGTTACTGCTTATCTTTAGTATTGCTGCACTATATGCAGGGGTGTAACTTTGGTTCAAAAAGTGGGGGGGACCAATTTTTCCTCTCACCTTTTCACTCGCCTTCCCTTTCACTTCCCCTCCCTTCCCTTCTCTCCCCTCCTCTCCCTGCAGTGAAGTGGCCCCCTCTAACCCAGCTAGGAGGTCTGAGGGAGCGCTGTGAGCTCCCCCAGCAGGTCCGGGCAGAGCCTGTGCACCAAACACTTTTGGTGCAATCCGTAAGGTTATGAGTGGCTCTCTAATTACTGAAGTTTAGAACCGGACTGGGACTAAAAAGCAGCCCTGCCAATAAAACCGAACCAGCCCACCTATAATATTTCCCCCTGTACATGGAAATAAAATACCTGCAATACAGCAAATTTCGCTTAACCCCTCCCATCCCCCCATCACTTCTTCATTAAATTTGTTATGCACACACCAGAATGAGGAAAATAAAAGAACCCAATCTTACTGTACCAATAGATATCACTTATGTCACATACTGTGCCCCAAAATGTATTTTATTGCATTCCATACACCAGAAATGAATTATGTTACACATGGTAGCCACAGAAATTACATTACTAACTGCGCCTTAGAAATGAATTGCACATTGTACTCAAGAAATAATATAATTCCCTGTGCCCCAAAAATGTATTATATTGCACACTGAACCCTAGAAATTAATTACATTACACACTGTACCCCAGAGATTACATTACACCATACACCAGAGATTACATTTAGAGATGGGGGAATTGATTCTAACGAAGTGAAATTCGTTTAGAATTTCAGGAAAACTTCGGTTCTGAACGAAATCGAAGTTTGGGGTACTTCGGGTGAACGAAGTGTGCTTTTGATTGATAAAATGGCTGCGAGCACATGGCGTTACATGGGGCAAAGCACTCTGGGAGGAGGAAGGGCATAGCCTGCATGACATGTGCAGAGATGAAGCCAATCAGAGACCGGCGGGATTCTGTGATGTCACCGCACTATATAAGTCCGGGAGCGACGCTGGGAGCTCACACTCCTCTCACTGTACTGATCAGGGAAGGTGCTGCCGCGGCTGATTGTGATAGCTCTTAATAATAATAATAATAATAATAATAATAATCTTTATTTATATAGCGCCAACATATTCCGCAGCACTTTACAAATTCAAGGGTAAACATACAGACATTACACATTAAAAGTACTTACAGATGAGACACAAGGTGTGAGGGCCCTGCTCGTGAGAGCTTACAATCTATTAGGGTGTATGGGTGAGACGAAGGGTGAGAAGTGCCAAGTTTACAATGGTCCGGCCATGTTTCATAAATAGGGGGTGGTTTACATGAAAAATGGATGAACCTGCCACCCAGACAGTACATCTATATACAGATAAGTGCCTGTGAGTGCCCTAGTGTAGGGAGTGACAAATGTGTGTGATAGCAGTTAGGGATCTTGGTAGGCCAGACTGAGATGATGTGTTCTCAGTACCCTCTTAAAACTGTGAGGGTTGTGAGTGTGCCTGATTGCCCACGGTAGCATATTCCAGAGAATTGGTGCCACACGTGTGAAATCTTGGAGACGGGCATGGGAGGTTCGGATGATTGATGAGTGTAACCTGATATCAGCAGCAGAGCGGAGAGAGCGGGTCGGGTGGTAGACAGAGACGAGGGAGGAGATGTAGGGGGGGCAGCGTTGTGGAGAGCTTTATGAGTGAGAATGCTGAGTTTATACTGCATCCTGTACTGAATGGGCAACCAGTGCAGTAACTGACACAGGGTAGAGGCATCAGTATAGCGGCTGGAGAGAAAGATGAGCCTGGCTGCTGCATTCAGGACAGATTGAAGAGGGGAGAGTTTGCAGAGAGGTAGACCGATAAGCAAGGCGTTACAGTAGTCAAGACGAGAAAGAATAAGAGCAGTAATGAGAGTTTGAGTTGTTTCCACGGTGAGAAATGGACGGATTCTGGAGATGTTCTTGAGGTGCAGGTGACAGGAGCGGGCAAGGGATTGGATATATGGGGTGAAGGACAGATCAGAATCTAGTATAACCCCCAGACAGCGGGCCTGCTGCCTAGGAGTTATGGTGGTGCCACACACGGAAACCGAAATAGCAGGGTGGGGTTGGTTGGTAGATGGCGGAAAGACAAGAAGTTCAGTCTTAGTGAGGTTTAGTTTCAGATGGAGAGAGGACCATGATGTCAGAGACAGCGGGCCCGACAGTCACTGGTGTTTGTAGCAGGGCTGGAGTGATGTCACGGGAGGAGGTGTATAATTTGGTGTCATCAGCGTAGAGATGGTACTGGAAGCCAAATCTACTGATGGTTTGTCCAATGGGGGCTGTGTAAAATGAAAAGAGGAGAGGACCTAGAACTGATCCCTGAGGAACTCCAACAGCAAGAGGGAGAGGAGATAGAACCAGAAAATGAGACACTGAAGGAGCGATCAGACAGGTAAGATAAAAACCAAGCGAGAGCGGTGTCCTGGAGGCCAATGGCGCTGAGCATGCTAAGGAGAAGGTGGTGATCCACAGTGTCAAACGCTGCAGAGAGATCCAAGAGAAGCAGCAACGAGTAGTTTCCTTGAGATTTTGCTGTTAGGAGATCATTTGAGACTTTAAGGCAGTTTCCGTGGAGTGTAGGGTGCGGAAACCTGATTGCAGAGGGTCGAGAAGAGAGTTAGTAGAGAGATAGCAGATTAGGCGAGAGTAGACCAAGCGTTCCAGGAGTTTAGAGATGAAGGGCAGGTTAGAGACTGGTCGGTAGTTGGCAGCACAGGACGGGTCCAGAGAGGGCTTTTTTAGTAAAGGGGTTATGATGGCGTGTTTGAAGGAAGATGGAAAGATCCCAGTGGAGAGAGAGTGGTTACAGATAGCTGTAAGGTGAGAGAGGACAGCTGGGGAAATAGACTGGACGAGGTGGGAGGGAATGGGGTCAGTAGAATATGTGGTGGGGTGCACAGACAGGAGAAGCCTGGACACTTCTTCCTCTGTTGTCGGGTCAAGGGCTGAGAGTAGATTAGAGGACATGCGGGAGGGGATGGGATGGGTATTACTTGGGGACTGAGATATGTTTAGCTCTAACTGAAGAACTGATTTTTATGCAGTGATTTTTGTGGGGTGTCTCAGCTTGTCTCAGAGACTGCTTCTCTTAATGTTCTATTTCTGATTCTTTGGTGTATTGGATCTGAAGTCCAGTGTTCGTCCTCTGCAGCTGCATATACATTATAATGCTATCTGCTCACAGCACATTGAATATCCAAGGGGGATCTAAGCCAGTTCCTGTTGTATTCATTTAAAGAAACAGCGTTTTTTACAATACAAATACCACTTCATTTTTGGCTGCTCAATTATTTTGCGCAATTTACATCCAGGGGTTAATTAAGCGTTGTTTTTCTGCTGTGGTGACAAAAAGAAACCGTCTTTTTCACCGCCAAAAAATACAATTTTCCTGTACCATAATTCACAAGCGAAGGTTAATTACAATTTTTTTGACTTGTTGTGTAGCGTAGAAAACACGCAATTGTAACACGATACAAAGCTAGTAGTTTGTGGCTGCTCAATTATTTTGCGCAATTTACATCCAGGGGTTAATTAAGCGTTGTTTTTCTGCTGTGGTGACAAAAAATAAACCGTCTTTTTCACCGCCAAAAATTACAATTTTCCTGTAGCAAAAAGTCACAAGCGAAGGTTAATTACAATTTTTTCTCTTGTTGTGTAGCGTAGAAAACACGCAATTGTAACACGCTACAAAGCTAGTAGTTTGTGGCTGCTCAATTCTTTTGCGCAATTCACATCCAAGGGGTTAATTAAGCGTTGTTTTTCTGCTGTGGTGACAAAAATAAACCGTCTTTTTCACCGCCAAAAATTACAATTTTCCTGTAGCATAATTCACAAGCAAAGGTTAATTACAATTTTTTCTCTTGTTGTGTAGCGTAGAAAACACGCAATTGTAAAAACACTACAAAGCTTTGTAGGTTGTGGCTGCTCAATTCTTTTGCGTTTAATTTACATCCCGGGGTTAATGAAGCATTGTTCTGCTGCTGTGATGACTCCAAGCAACCGTCTTTTTCACCGCCAAAAATGACAATTTTCCTGTACCATAATTCACAAGCAAAGGTTAATTACAATTTTTCTCTTGTTGTGTAGCGTAGAAAACACCGCATTGTAACACGCTACAAAGCTACTATTTTGTGGGGCTCAATTCTTTGGCGCAATTTACATCCATGGGTTAATTAAGCGTTGTTCTGCAGTTGTACTCAGTAAAAGAAGCTTTGTTTTTCACCGCCACAGAAGAAATTCTGTAGAATAATTCATATCCGAAGGTTAATTAAGCCTGTTTGTGCTTTTATATTCAGTAAAATACACAGAGTTTTTAAACGGCACATACAAGTCAATTTTTCCCTGCCATTTGTGGAGCGCAATTTATACCCAAGGGTTACCAAGCTTGTTACTGGGTTCATTTGGCGTCAAATACAGGGTGTTATTTATCATATACAGATATCTTCACAAACAGTGTCTGTACATTTAGAACAAACAGTATGTCAGACAGAGAGGTGGCAGGCTTTTTCACCTGCGAGGGGCAGAGGCACAAACATTCCGGCCCCAGGTCGCACACAGCAAGGGGACGTCGCAGCAGGGGTCACTCGGTGAGGCCACAACTGCCGCTGTCATCTAGTGGCCAGTGTGTTGTTCAGCACCCAAATTTGGTTTTTTGATTGGTTGACTAGGTCATCCACATCCTCCCAGATACATCTGACAACCCCAGACGAGTCTTTGGGAACTTAGAACACAACCCTTAGTTGGCAGGGCCCGGGAGCGGGTCAGCGGCCCTCACCTGTCCTCAACCCGCCTCTGTCCCATCCGGTTCCCTCAGCCAGAGATCTACGGTACTATGTGGTCTGGGCTCAGCGCCACTATATAGCGAGGATGAACAATTTGAGGAGGGCAGTCAGCAGCTACTTGGCAGCGAAGACATGGGGCCAATATCCCCTGCTTCTTGCAGTAGGTGGCAAAGTATAGATGTGGAGAGTGGCATGGGAGACCATGTTGTGAGGGGTCAGCCTCTGCATACCAAGACCGGTGATGAGGACAGCATTGACGATGAAACACAAATAGATGATGATGTAGCCGACCGCACTTGGGAGCCGGGTGAGGCAAGGGCTTCATCATCGTCAGGAGAAGAGGGCAGTGTGAGGTCGGGAGCCAAGCGGCCACGGGGTAAAAAACCTGCTTCGCAGGTCCAAGAAAGTAGCGGCACAGGGGCTCAGTGAGGCAGCGGCGGCAGTAGTCACTCAGTGGGGGAGCGTTGGTGGTAAAATTCCCCCTACTCAGCGGTGTGGCAGTTTTTTGCTAAGACACCGGAGGAGCCGAATATGGGTATATGTAGAATCTGTAGGCATAAAGTGAAGCGTGGCCAGGGAGCTAACGTTGGCACCACAGCCCTGCGTCAACACATGCAGCGTCACCATCCGGTGGCCTGGGAGAAACGTGGCTCAGATGTGGTGGTCCATCCTGCCACCGCAGCAACAGCAGCAGCAGCAGCGCCCCGTGGCACGCATGCCATTGCACCAGTCAAGGCTCCACCACCTCTGCAGAAGGGAGCTGTTTCTCTTTGAAATCATCTCACGGTCCAGATGCTCCTGCTCCACGCTACTCATGGCGCCAGCAGTCGTTCAGCGAGGCGATTGCAAAGAGACAACAGTATGCTTACAACCATCCTAAGGTGCAGAAGATGACCGTACTCTTGTCCAAGTTGTTGGTGCTGCAGTCCCTCCGTTTCCAAATGGTGGACTCTACACCGTTCAGAGAATTAATGGCTTGTGCCGAGCCGAGATGGAGAGTTCCAAGCCGTAATTTATTTTCCAAAAAGGCAGTACCAGCACTTTATAAATATGTAGAACAGAAGGTGGGCCGTCCTTGAGCTTATCGGTTTGTTCCAAGGTGCACGGCAGCAAAGGAGTCTGGACTGTAACTACGGTCAGGGCCAGTACATGTCCTTTTAACGCCCACTGAGTGAATGTGCTTCCGGCCCAGGTACACCAACAACTTGGACAGGAGACGCCGCTTTCTCCTCCACGTTGTCAAACTGCGGCTCCTGCGCCAATGTCCGCCTCCTCCACCACCACCACCATCTCAGCCTCCACAAGTACTGCTCCATCATACCACAAGTGTAGGGCACAGCGGTGTCCGCCAGTTCTACACCTGGCTTTTCCTCGGCGAACGAAGTCAACAGGGGGGAACTGCTCTGCGTCATGCAGCAAGAAATCATGTGTGGCTTTCTCCGCGCCCCAAAA